>JBBPLZ010000008.1:3307-56931 GCA_038090055.1 Hemileccinum hortonii | reverse complement strand
CTCTCATCTCATCTCTGAAACCATCTTGTAAATCAATACAGATTCACAACATGTAGGGCCCCGGAAAAATATCCCAGATCTTCCAATGTATCCCTAGTATATCCTAGCTAAAAACCAGAGTTTTAAATACAGTTCTCATCTTCCCAGAGCACGTGCAATGCATAGATTGTCCTATCCAGCCTATTAGACACCTGATAGATTCATTTTCTCGTCCGATTTTTGTCAAACAAAAAATATACAGGTGTTACTTAGACTTAGGCCAGCCTAAAAGTAACTTAGAAAGTCTCTGGTATCATTGTTATGTATACTACAATGCATTCTGCAACTCTGTGTCATTTTGCAACTCCGGAGCAGTGATAGTATTGGGTGCGTAATCGAAGCACAGATGAAGATCGCGCACCAACAAACTGGCTCTTTTGACTCAAGATACCATCTTGCCCCTCGGACGGGTCTCCATATCCAGCGTGACATGTAACTTTACATCCGCGTTCTTCGCGGCCTCGAGAGTATGTGCCTGTACTCCTGGCTAATTGCTGAAGTAACTACCTCGCAGTTGTGCAATCGAAATGGTTCAGTAAGCGCTGGTGAGTCTGTGAAATCAACAGCCACAAGAGTAATGCCGGGGGTGAAGGTTCTATGCTAGGAAGAGGGGCGAGTGAACACGATGATTACTACCTGGTTCCTTGCCAACAGCTAAATGTTCGAGATTAGGGCGAAGGCACCGGCCAGTTTCCGTAACTTACGGACCTCAGCTAACGACGAACCGAGTGTGCCAGCTCCGAGCACACTAAACGACTTGAATGTCTTCCTGACATTTAAAACTTACAGAAAAGCATCATAGGGCGAGGAATGACATTTATCGCTTGGATCTACAGGGGCTGCCCCCGTGCATGACAATTGAGGGCAATGATGTCGTAGATGACACGCAGCTCGACTCTTGTCTTGCCAACCTAAATATGGCAGCAATCGACGATTCAGTCATTCGAATAGGTTTGCTCAAATGGGACAGTAAAAACAACACTCGGAATCACTTCTCTCAAGGATATACATCTTGTGACCAACCCCAATTCCATCTTTCTGCATCAGGATCCGACGAACACTTTTGGTAGACATCGTAGTTGGGCCTCCAAACTCGAACGGTACCGTCGTCGGCACAAGAGGCCAGCATCTCATGTGCCCAGTCCACGGCACCAACCTCTCCTGTCTGTCCACGCAGTTCCACCGCGGCAGCCAGTGATTGCCTGGAATAAGAGGATGCGGACAAGCGCGCGGCATTGCTAACATCGAATAGGAATGAACTACCGGTCTTTCCAGAGCACCCACTGGCAAGCCATCGCCCACAAGGTGACCTGGCAAGTCGAACATAGAAAGAGGTTCTGAGATTTTGGTGTGTCTCCCCTTCCAACGGTATCAAGGAAGGAGACGAATAAGTGTATAGCCGAGAATCAGCTCCGAGTGCAAAGAGGAGGCCAGATGTTGGTCCAGAACCAGCACATAAGCTCGAGATTCCGCGTGGGCGACATGACCCGTTCATCGTCGTCGCGTCATCGGGTGATGACGCGCACGGTGGTCTCTTCTGTTGTTTGGTATCATCCAATATTACGAGGCGGAGGTCCCACAAGTTCAGGATGCTAAACACTTCGTCAACATACCACATCTTTATAGGGTGATTGTGACATTACCCATCGAATGATCCACTACTAATCAGAGCATGAGATCGTGTGTCGGCATAAAGCATACTCGTGACACTCCGTGGAAGTGGAATCATCTTTTTACGACCGCCATTCGATTTCCCTTGACCATGCGCGCCGTGAATAGTTATTACTGGCTGCAGCGCTGGGATGCCTTCTCTTGTCCTTGCATGGCCGCTTGCCATTCGGAGGTCCCATACACATATCTGCCCATCTCGACTGCCTGTGCTGAGGATGTCGCGGTGAGATGGATCCCATGCAATGCACTTGACAGAACTAGTGTGAGTCCAAAGCAGCTGCGATATGCTCTGCGTTTCGACGGAAGAAATTCGTGTGCTCTTGTCCCCGGATGCCGTTGCAAGCATGGAGTCATCTAGACTCCATTTTACATCAAATACACCGTTTTCATGAGGTTGAAAAGTCGTTCGCTGAGGTTCTATGGATGGTAGTAGATCTCGCGCATCGAACAATTACAAGTGAGCGTACCGAAGTCCGATTCGTGACGTTTAGAAGTATTGAGAACAGATACAGAGCCTTCTTCTGTGGCCACGGCAAGAAGGGGAACGCCATGACCCTTGGCACCTACTCGACAACATGAGTGAATGTCATCTTCCGCATTGAATTCTCTTACCGTAAGAGTAAGCACATGCATAAGGTGGAGTCACGAAAGTGTGGTCGGCAAGGGAGAAGCATCTGAACACATCGAATCTGTGAGAAGATACAAAGGACTGCAGTATAATGCGCGAGGGTACTTTTCACAGACAAGAGTGAGAAATGAGCCATGCAACGAGGAAGAGATGCATACATATAGTCCGCGAAGAACTGAATGGCGGACGCCGGGAAGATGCCTGCAGCAGGCTGAACATTGTATGGCGATGGGAGGGACCTTGAATAAGACTGAGGTCGCTTGCGTCATCCGCGGTTGCCTCTCCACCACAAGTAGAACCCGTCAGACGCAGCCGTTTTGCGGGCGCCTCGTCTGGCGTTGGTGGTCTCCGCTTCGAGAGGACATCCACTGAAGGTATTGGCAGCGAATGACATTGCGTGTGCGGAGCAACGTTGGTACTGTTTAACAACACACCCTGGTGGTAGTCGTAGCAGTCGCGCTGGTTCATCGTGTCTGCTCAGACTCTGCTGGAGCAACGCCGCGCGTGTCGTGAGTCGTGACCGCGTCTGGCGACGTAGTATAGAGGACACACGTGACCGTGTATCGGGTGATGTATTAGTTGCACAGGTTCCACAACGCACACGAGTACGAACATTGGTCACAGACGCAATGGTATTTAGTACGCGTTTACGCTCTATGGCCACGACTGCCAGAAATCCCCTCAAGATCGGTATGATTCCCGCTGACGGTATCGGTCGGGAGGTTCTGCCAGTATGTCTGCAATTTCCTGTTTCTGCTACCCCCTCACCTTTATGATAAAGGGAGCAAAAGCTGCAATTCAGGCCCTTGGGTCTTCGATACCAAAAACTGAGTTTCTTGACCTCCTTGCTGGCTTTGAGTGCTTTCAGAGGACGGGTACTGCATTGCCAGATGAGACTGTCGAGGTGCTGAAAAATGAGTGTGATTGCGCTTTATTTGGAGCAGTCAGGTATGTCGCATTTGAGAAGAAGCTCTGCGTACAACTGTATAGACACACCAAACGTCTAGCTCACCCTCGCGCAAAGTAATTGGTTATTCGTCACCTATTGTAGCTTTACGCAAGAAAATGGATCTGTATGCCAATATCAGGCCCGTATCATCTGTGAGTACTCATTCTTTTCTTAAAGAAAAAAAAAGGAAACGAATGAGAGAAATCATGAAACACGTTGGTAGGTAGCTCCTACCCTGAACGAACAGCCGGCGGTCGACCTCGTGGTTGTTCGGGAGAACACTGAATGTCTTGTGAGTTCAGCATCATCTTGAAAGACACATTCTCAATTATAGTTGAGGGACTTAGTATATCAAGGAAGAAACACAGACCGTCGGGGAGAAAGGTACGGAAACCCGTGCGACGCGCCTTATCACAGAGCATGCTTCTCGCCGTATCGGGGATATGGCCTTTAAAATTGCTCTGACTCGAGCTCGCAAGGTTCGTGGAGTTCAGCATTTGACCTGTTGAACTGAACCATCTTGCCTCAGCATGTTACTATCATTCACAAATCTAACGTGCTCTCCGTCACAGACGGCCTCTTCCGTGAAACCGTCCGTGGCATTCCCATGTTGCCGGGTATGAACGGAAAATACGATGGCGTCACAGTTGCGGAACAACTCGTTGACAGTGCTGTATATAGGTTCGTTCCAGCCCTTATCTTGCCTGATTATCATTGATCGTTTCTAGACTATTCCGGGAACCACAGTGAGTACTTTGAAACTCGTTCTCCCAAACTCGATCGAGCGATTTCAATCGTAGCATTTATGATGTGATGGTTGCGCCCAATCTTTATGGCGATATTATTTCGTGAGTTATTAATCACGGAAACTCCTTTTGTCGTCATTCCGTTGTAGGGATGCAGCAGCAGCACTTGTTGGTTCCCTTGGCCTCGTACCGTCGATCAACGCAGGGGATAGATTCGTTATGGGCGAACCGTGAGCAATAATTGTGGTGTGACGGTTTACAAAGGTCTCATCAGACATTCCAGTGTGCATGGATCTGCACCCGACATCGCTGGTCAAGATATTGCCAACCCGTTGGCTGCTATCCGTTCTGCCGCACTCATGCTTCGTCAGCTCGGGTATGGAGACGGTGCTACTCGCATCGAGAGTGCAGTGGACGAAGTGATTAGAGAAGGTAGATATTTGACACCTGATCTTGGGGGGAAGAGTAGCACGAGTGAAGTTGTGCGCGAGGTAGTCAAAAGGATATAAGCGGAGGTTGTGGTGGAACCTCGAAATAGGGTTATGGTTTACTAGGGTCTACTAGTACTTACTGAATGAAAAAACCTCGTGTGCAAGACCTTTCAAGTTCTTCCTTCCGCATTCCGCCGGAGTTAAGGCTGGGACGATGCCTTTAAGCTGACTTGGCGGCCGTTATCCAACCATCGGTCTGTTTACGCCCTCGTCGTGTGCAGCTGTTAGCAAGCGCTGCAGTCCCCCCACCTTATAAGCCGAGTCGCCAGGTTTCGGAAGCACCGCGTTCTTTCCATCGAAAGCACGGAGACCTTGAGGCTTTCATTTCCCTCGCGTGTTGCATGCGTCATTGCACACGAGTCTAGCAATTGCGTATCGTGTACAAAGAATGGGGAAGCATAACCGTGACACCACTGCAAAGAAGGGCAAGCAGAAAGAACCTACCGCGGCCGTCCTTCTCAGTGTCCCACCTCCGCCCTCTCCGCCCCCTCCACCTGCAGTTTCATCGCCGCCCACTGCGCACCATATTCAATATCCACCTGGTGTAACCATCGACACGATCGGGGAACAGGAAGAGGTTGGGGCTTTCTTAGGCGAGTTTCGCTATCACGCAAAATCCTCCAGATCATTCCGATGACCTGTATTGCTTCCCATCAGGTGCCCCTGGAGGGGGTGAAGAGGAAGAGTCATGGCACAATGTCGGTCACTCAGCCGATGGCTGGGCAACTGACGTGCCCGGAAATAGTAATGGAGATATGGATGGTGCCGGCGATGGCTGGGAAACTGGTGTCGCTCAAGCACCTACTATGCCCCCATTACCCCATCAGCCGGCACTGAAGAGGAATAATGGTGGGAGAGACCATACAAATCCGCACCATCCTCAACAGCAATTTCCACTTCCGCCATCGAACCACCAGGATTCAGGATTTGGTGCTGGCGCAGGGGCTCACAAGGGTTCAGCGGCTGGTAGCTGGGGTCATGCAAAACCCCAGCAACCTCAAGATGTCTGGACTCCTGAAGATGATAGATGGGCAGAAGATGATGGGTGGGACGAACAGGAGAATGAAGATGGATGGGAGGCAAATGATGGCTGGAATAATGATAATGGCGAATGGGGTCAACAATCTCACTCTGCGGCATGGACCCATGCTGTATCTGGGCGTCCCGATCGGTCTCGGACAACGTCGAGTGCACAGACCGGCGGGTGGCAAAGCTGGGGCGAGGAGGCGCGAAGATTACCCAAGGTAACTTTTGATCCCGCTATTCCACCCTCCCCGAGCTCCACTGGGAGCAAGCCAGTTCTTTCGCAGAATCAGCGGTCCCAGATTCTGAACGCGTTGCTTAATAATCCGCAACAGAATCAACAGCCCTATCCTATGATGGTGGCAGCACCGGTTTTCCCTACCGCTGCGAACAACTGGCACCAGCATCAATTTCCTCGACATGGGAATCGACACCAGCAACAGCAGCACGAACCTCATCAATCCCTTGAACAGCGCCATGGACACGAAAGCAAGAAGAATACGAAGCTGAGAAATCCTCAAAGGGCACTGCCACAGGAGCAGAGCAAGAGCGATAGGCAACGGCACGAAGACGCACATGATACGTGGGGACTTGGTGATGGATGGAGTGATTTGCAGGACGAAGAGGAGCAACAAAACATGACGCAAGATGCCTGGGGTCGTAGAGTTCGTTTCTCTCCCGGTGCGTTACGCGCGTCTATGCTTCTTTCGTCGGCCCCTTCCGTTGCCCCCTCGACGGTTGTCGAAAACCTCACCGTCAATGCTCTGCCGCAGAATAAGCTCGGGTTATCAACAATCCCGATGTCGAAGACACTCTCGTATGCGTATTCGGGCACCACACCATCCACGGAGAGCGAACCTGGTCGGGCGGCGATGCAGCGGATAAGGGACTTCCAATTCGTCGAGTCACATGGCGAAGCATTGAAGAGCGTACAGCGCGCTTTCTACGACAAGCAACGCAAGGCTGCGGACCGCTTCCACTGGCTGTTCTCGCCAGAAAAAGACGAACGAGTCTCGAGCCTTCTAAACTGGATAAATTCTATGTCGTTTGGGATTGCATCTTTTGGTGTGAGCTAGTTCATCCCCCGGTACATCCTAGTCACTTATGTCTCCTCAGTTGCAGAAATTCCTGCAAACACGAGAACGTGGCGCTCTGATCGTCAATGCTGCCTATCGGCCTGTTCATTCTCCCAACGAGCCGGCCTTTGATTGGGTTACCTGGAACCAAATCCAACGTACCATGGATCGGATTTTGCAAGAGTCCGTCGGTTACTATAACCCAGCTATGCATATCATTGTCTTCGTCCTTCTTCCTTCACCGTCTGGAAACAGTGTCGCTATTTGGAGGCGGAAGCTACCTATTCCTAACAACATCCGTCTAGCCTACCAAGCCCAAATCACTCAGGCAATGGCCTCTCTGCGCAAAGAATATCCGGTGTTTGTGGACCAGTATGTGCGCAACTAAAGATACGATTTGGGGCTGACGACATGCCTATAGATTACCGGCCCCGCTCGAACCGAGGCCTCCGCCACCTCCCAAGAAAAAACGCAAGTGGTACAAACTTTGGCTATCTTCATGAAGGTCGTGTGCATGTACTATGATCGATCGTGCGTCGATGAGCGTTACATCCGTGTTCTGTGTATGACTAGTAAAGTGTACTTGTAGTATTCTTGCACCCTTCCGTTATAGCTTGTTTCAGCTAGTCCTTCGTAACCAGCTCCTAGGAAATAGTTGCCTTATCCTCATCCATTATCTCAGTATCGTGATTCCGAGCAACCACAGCTTTACAGATACAAGATCAATAGAATACACCTACAGCATTACAACGGTGTTTGCTCCTACTAGATGCAAAGTCCTTGGCAACCCATAGACCCGACGATGTCGGGCAGGTATCAGGACTGCCCCTGAATGAGACCTATTCCAAGGGCTCAGTGGAATAGCCCACCTTGTACGGTGTGGTTGAGATCTGCAACTTGAGTGCTAAAGTGCGGAGCCTCTCGATTCCATCATTATGGATAGCCGACGAAGGGAGGGCCTGGTGGAGCTCCATTTCGTGCATGAATGCTGCCACATCAGCCAGCGACAAGCCAAGCCGAGGAAATAGATCAAGACAATTCCTGAAGAGTGTATGTATGAGTCACGCATATGGGGTGGTCACGGGGATGCACTGGCAGGCAGAGCTTGCCTCGTTAGCTTGCCCTCGTCTAAGAGGGTCTGCCATTCCGCGCGGGTAGCGGACTGGAATGCATTCAGCTGGGCTTGGGTCTGTGATATATCACGGCGTAGGAGAGATATTTCGTTCTTTGACCTCTCTAGAAGGGATGTTGTACGTGCTAGCTCCTCTTGCCTGAGGGCGACATCGCGCGCAGATTTGGAAACGACGTTCTGGAGATCAGCATTTGCAGTGACAAGGTGGTCAATCTGCCGCGTGAGATGGGAGATGCGTCTGCGGGTGAGAGCATAGGGGAGTGTGACGACGGGAACGAGGAGAACAGTGAGAAGGACGACGGTAGTGACGGCTGGACGTCTGAGGAGAACGTTGTCCCTCGGCTCCATCGTTGACGTCCAACTGGCAGACGAACAGGCTGTGAGCGTACGTATGCTTAGGTAATGCCCAACGCAGACACTGCGGTCGCACGTTGAGTACACTCTACAGCCCTGCGACGACGACAGCGACAACGAATCATTAATCAAGGGTCAATCGGGCGATGTCCAGTCTCTTTGGCTGATCGATCTGCCCATTGTCTAGACGTCACCCTTCTGAACTTGACAGGATTCAAGCACAGATATGGCCTCTCCCTCGCCGCCTCCGGCGGCAGTCCCTCAATTCGCTACTGAATCAAACAATGCTCCTCAGCGCGCCCTGGTTTCAAACGACAAGGAGAAAGAAACTCTGGAGTCTCACGAAGTCATCGAACTTCAGGCGTTCAGCGAACGCAAGGCATGGATAGAAGAAAAAATCAAAGTGTGTTTCCACGGCCGTCCCGTCCCATCTCTCTCTTCTCATTCCATTTCCCAGTTTCTCGAGCAGTTACCACCCATCCAAGTCTTCGCCGGCATTGACGCCGTCCGCACTTCTGCCGATTCCGTGCCTGGTCTACCTTCCCGTGAACAGCTCCAAGAATGGTTGGCGGAACACGACAAGATTGAGAAAGAAACTGAAATTTTCGACTCCGGTGAGCTCAAGAAGCTCAGAAGGTTCACAAAGGGTATGAACAAGGCTTTTCCTCTCCTCTCATATGCCGACCTATTATAGCTGCTACTCAACGCCATCTCTCCCCGGAGGACACCGATCTTATCGAACTCACTCTTACAACCATCTACGAACTCGATAAGCTCCTGCATCTCCTCCGAGATCGCTCAGAGAACCTTGACCTTCTTGGTGTTCGACTCAGTTGGGAAGAGCACCGCACCATTGCTTGGGCGGATCTAAAGAAGCTTCTGGCTGACATGGAAACATTCCTTGCTACTCGTGCTCGGTGGTCCCAGTCTATTTACGAAGTCACGGCAAAGCACGAAGAACGGTCCTCCGCGCGCAGGGGATCTGTCGCTTCCATGGCTTCCGACACTTCAGCAACTTCCAATTCCGGTTTTTCTCGAACCGCACGTTTCAAGCTCGCAGAATTGCTCTCTCGGGACGCGGCTCAATTCGCAGGGAAAACATCTTCTCTGCGACACGGAAGGATTGCTGCTGCGGGAAAAGCCCTGGACAGGTTGATAGACAACAGCCGAAGGCCTGTTCCAGAGGAGTTACTAGACGAGCAGGATAGACTTGAAGAGAAGGGCATCCATGAGATAGAGGACGTTGGCAAGTTTGTTATGGACGTTGTAATGCAGTGGCGAAAGTAGGTGACTTCCGTCCCTCTCAAGGACTTTTCATGTAATTTTCTCCCAGGGCGGACGAACTTTACGTTGAGACCATGAAAGATCAGACTGCGGCACAGAACCTCCTAGAAGAAATTGAGACTGCTAAACTTCATCATCCTACTCCTCGGCAGAGCTCAAGCTTTGCCTCTCGGGTCGACACTCTTATCAAGCGGCTCACGCTGCGTGGAGACCCGATGTCGAGTCCAGGCATTTTTCCTCGACCGACCCACCCGTTGTTCCCGGATCAGCTGTCGTTCAACAACGCGCTCACCCAGAGCTTATCCACCGAATTCGCAACTGCTACAGACCTGGTCAACATAGTGGATGCTCTGGCCAAAGAGTACCGCTCCAATTATGATGCCGTCAAGGAAGTTGATCTCCTTTCCCAATCTGCGCAGGAGTCGTTGTCGAGCTTTAATTCTGTCATCGATCGCCTTTCATATGGTATCTCCACTTATGAGGGGGACGGATCGCCACCAGACTTGTCATCCGAAACTTGCTTACAACCCACCGTACACGCTACATTTCTCGCTTTACTCCCTGCTTTGCTGGAAGAAGCAGAACAAGCCAATTCTGCTGCCGATAAGCTCATCTGTTCCTATCAGTTAGCACTCCTTAACCTGGACCGACTCGGGATCGACCTCTCCTTCAAGCAACTTGCGGCTAACCTATTGGATAGCTTGATAATCGCACGCGACAGATTACGTATTCTTGTCAACGAGACTAACACACGAGTAGGACACCTCAGAGTCATCAGGAAGATATGGTCGATCATGGATGAATCTCTGAAGGTGTTGGAAAACATTCAGAAGGAGGTCGGGGAAACAATGGAGAGGGAGAAATGGAAGCCGCCGGACGGATTTAATGCAGATCCTATGACCCCCGAGACACCCCGGTCTCGTAATCTAGACCCCATCCTTTCCTCATCGGACGTGCTCAAAGGACTCGACAGCATACGCGAGACTCTTTCGAATGATGTCGCGGTACCCCTAGCTTCCCTATCAGGCTCTCTCGAGGCACCTCTACACACCTTCCTCGCTCAGACATACGACGGACTCATGAATCGACTAGAGAATGTCAACCGAATGGTACGGTTCTTAGATGCAGTCAGATATCAATGCGCGGCTATGACTTCACTCCGGGAGGAGGTAAACGACTTGCAAGTCCGGATTGAGGATCTCATGATCCGATACGACAGTGCCACTGAAGACGCCTTATCGGGCAAATTAGCCCTGGAACACATTCCGAAGATGCACTCGGAGCTACAGCTGGATACCGATTCCCTCTGCAACTCAGTCAAGACTTTTGTCAACAATGTTCCCCATCGTGTACCCCTTGTCGCTGCAAACCTTCGTGATCACCCCTCCGTCTTTATCCGCAAAAAGTTCTCTTCCACTGAGTCGGGGCTCGGTGGTTCTGCATTACCTATTGCCGTCGAGCTTCCCTTTTCGTTCACCAACCTGGACAACAGTGTTCGCGTGGGCTCCAACTTTCTCATCATGAGGCTCACAGGAGAATCGGAAAGTTTGCATCGAAAAGCTGGTCACCTCCAACTTGCTCGTATGGCAAGAGATGTTGATGCTGCAATATTCTCAGCTGCTCGCGACTTGCGCGAAGTCACTCAAGAACTCGAGTCCTTTTGGATGTCCATCACCTCGATGCCACAGACCGACACGAAACTGCAGGATTTACAGGAACTGTCTCAAGCTGTTGAAAAGCACTGTGCGCAACATCGCTCTCGCCTGTCTCGTTCGTTGTCTTTAATCAGAGAATCCATTCGCCACATGGAGTTCATGCCAACTTCCCACGATCTGCATTTCCAGGAAACGTTGCTCTCATCGCGCCGACGAGGTGTGGATGATTTGGAGATCAAAGTTAACTCATGGGGCGATAGGGCGGCCGCGGTTAGAGGGAAAATATCAGAAGCCATTCTCCTCGAATTTCATAGGCTTGAAGCTCTGCGTATCCAACGCGAACGAGACGCCGAGGAGAGAAGGCAACAAGAAGAGCACGAGCGTTTAAACAACTCGTCCCTTCGGGAAGTGGAGCTTCTCGCAGTCGAGCAGAGACAGTATGATGAACATGTTATTGGGGTGGAGCGAGTTATCCATGATGAGAGTGAGAGACATCACCAGGAACGGACAAATCGGGAACTTCAAGAGGCACACCCCAAAACACAAAAGCGGCAGGGGGAAGGGCAGCAAATAGCCTCCATTGCTCTGCGAGAAGCTGAACAACATGGACCAATTGAGACTGAAGCAAGAATCATGACCACGGAAAAGGGCTCGAGGATTCCGGAATGTGAAGTGGTGGAGGTGGTTGTGCCACAGGAGGACGCAGTAACTAGATGGACCCGCGAGCGTGTTCAAGGGAAGGACCCACGTGTGTTTACTCCACCCTGTACATCCGCCGGTCCGGAAGAAGGTTCGTGTTATTTCTGCTGCTATCCTCGCAGTAGTAACTGTTATCCTAGATATATTTGGCCTACGGGTAGCTCCTTCACCTTCTACCAAAAGTCAAGGGAAAGATGCGTTGCTCGACAAGATCGTCGCTCTCAGGAAGGGTCTACGGTCAATCAACATTAACGAGATTGCCAGACCCATGGCAACGTCAGCGTTTGCGGGGCAGTTGCCGACCTTGGAGGATTATGGAAAGATGAACGCTCGTTTTTCTACTATTCTCTCTGCGTTCGCGGCCTTGCCCTCAACCCCTTCAGCGACCACCGAGCTAGAATTCCGGTCGCTGAGCAGCGAGTTGGATGCCTCCCAAGAACTTATGCAACGAATCCGTCAGTTAGCGGATCTTGCGGATGCAGCTCATAGTTGCGACATGGCTCTGAGTGATCTTTTGGAACACATTGACAGCTATCCTGCGGCTCCTGCAGGTCCATTGTCAAGCACACACATTTCAACGCCTCGCTTACCTCCGGAACAGCAGCTTAGTGCTCGAATTGGCTTTACCAGGCGAATGTTTGCGCACGTGTCGACATACTATGAGTCGATTAAGGACGATCCTCGCGCTGTTACCGAATACCAACGTATCCAGCAAACCTGGGTGGAACTGGAAGACATGGCTAACGATAGAATTGGAGGCAAGAGATCGCGATCCTCGAGTGTCGTCAGTTCTGGTCGAAATAGCCGTGCGTCTGTTTCCGCTGTCAGTTCTTATTCGGGAGGATCGAGTCGTCCGAATAACCCCAGGCCTTCTCACGGTGGAAAAGCCGGTAGATACTCGAACCTCTCGGTGGGTGGGTCAGGCGGAAGCAAGTTCCTTGCCCCGAATTATGCGTCCTCCCGGCGTGTATTATCCGGCTCCTCAAACGGTCACCGCCGCTCGTCAAGTAAACTATCCATGGTATCAGTGGAAACCACCCGCTCAGTTTCTGGACCTATCACGTCGACATCACCAGCCTTCTCGTCCTCTGTGTACGGTTCCACTTTTGCTTCCCGACAGCGCACGACTAGTATGTCGTCCGGTGTCTCGAGTCCTGCCCCAACCCCTTCGTTGACGGTACGACCACGGGCACAAACCAGATCCCGAGTATCTCCCACTCCATCAGAAATGTCATCGAGTTCGCGAACGAATCCAACACGGTCATCCTCTTCTATGTCAACTTGGGCTCGCGCACCGAGACAGTCATTTCCCATAGTGAACAGGCTTCAGACCCCTCCTCGTCGGACCCAGCCTGCCGTTAAAAAAACGTATGTTGCTAACCCGCAAAATAAGCTCGACATGGCCGTTGGAGATGTTGTTAACAAACTTCCTGTGAATATCAACGTCGAAGTCGTCGCTGATACCTGGAAGGATCAGAGTGGCAAGTACTGGATTGGCGATGAAGAACCTAAGTTGTGCTTTTGTCGAATCCTTCGGTCGCAGACCGTAATGGTTCGTGTGGGGGGCGGATGGCAAGAATTATCTAAGTATGTGATGCATTTGTGGAGGTTGCCTCGCCAACGCTTTTTTAGATTCATTAAGGACCATTTTGCGGACCAGTTCCGAATAATACCTCCTGCTGAATCACCACAGTTCGGCTCTCCTCGGTTTGGATCGAGAGAGGAAAAGTGGATTAGTGCCGCGACCTTATTTGAAGCGCCAGAAGTCGTTGCCCCGCCACGTACCCCAGAGCCATCGGGTCCTTTCATCCCCTCATTCATCCTGTCTACTCCTGGTGCTCGCAGTCCGCACACTGTGAAGTCTTCCCCATCATCAGGGTCACCATTAGCCCCTTTGCAATTCATGCGGCGCGCAAACCCAGACGGACTACCAATTCGTCCGATGACGCCTTCAAAGCCACCTACCCATCGCCCTCGGACGAGCATACCAAATACGCCAGCTCGACACACGTGGCGACCCTGATATCTGCATTTTCACCACACCTTTTCGGGACTTATATGGACGCATCAATACCTACTACTAATTATTACATTCATGTTGACTTCCTGGGATAAGGACGCTCACTGGCGATATTACTGCTTACTGCTACGCATCCTTCTTACTGTGTACTTGTCATGTCTCTTACGTAGATGATTTATTATTGGCTCCGGGCCAAAGTGTGCCGCACTTGTTACACAATGCTGATTTCTATTCTTGGTAACCCCTGATATGTCCGGGGGGTCGGCGACTTCATCTTGCGCATCTGACTCCAAACTTGTACTCAACAGATACGTTGGGCCCTTCTCTGAGTCTAATAGTCATTACACCCCTCAATGGATTTCGATCTAAAGTGTAATCGTCTCAACTGTAGGAAAACTTTGGTCGACAAAGGAGTGGTGGTGCGTAAAGATAATTCACCTTCTCTGCCTTCCCTGTCATCCTGTTCATCGAAAATGTATGGATTAGACGACGTGTGAGTCACAAATAATTCTAACAGAGAGTCAAAATCAACATTACCACGAGCATAGGCTCGCATATATTCTGTCGTAAGTGGATTGACGTGACTTCCACAATATTTCACGATGATCTACTCCCAAACAGTGGAATGTGCCAACGAATTGTTCAACGCATCCCGCCTTTGCCCAGGTGAAATTCTATCACGAATGTTTAACAACTTCTTAATATGCATAGCTTGCGAAACATCGCTTACTGAGCCGTGCGTGAATACATTCCATCTCGTGGGTTGTCTTCAAACCACCACCACCCCTGATAGGGATGACGTGGTGGTAATAAGCTGAATTCATTACTGTGATTGTCATTGACGAGGGAAAAGGTCTGTTGTTTACATCCGACAAACGATTACAAAACAGTGCGTGGACGCACTACAGTGTGTATTCCTCTTAACCCCTCCGCAAGTCCGTTCTCTCGGGGTTGAGCCCTTCTATTATCATGGAGATCTGCAGTCGGTCTGTGCTGTTCCCATCGTTTTGTATTCGAAGTTCACAACTAGAAAGCGCACTGTCATTTTGGCAGTATCAGATACATCAAGAAAAGTGCGTCGCTCCGATCTTCCACCGTCTATTCTGCATGTGTATTGCCATGTAGCTCATTCCAGCATGCTGTTACCCGGAACCTCAACGATAAGAATGCTCAGCTGCAGAAACAACTGGAAAACGTCATAAGGGAAGGTACGCTCGATCCCATGATGATGGGGTCGCTTCACGGCTGTCATTTGTAATCCCAGCCAACGGGGAGATAAATCTTCTTGGAAGCAAAGTTGCAGGTAAAGGATAGGATCACCTAGATGCATGACATCTTTCTTGTCTCGTGAACAGAACTGGAGAGAGACCTTGAACTGGAGCGCCGGAGGGTCCATGAGTTACAGGATACGTCAAGAGAGCGAGAGAAGGAGTATCAAAAACTCAAGGTAGAATTCCTCGAACATGGATCAACTTTAATTTGATGAAGGTCGTTCTAGGCTCAACTTGACAGAGTAAAGAGAAGGGCTCTTCTTGGCCCCGATGCTTCTTGCACACTCCAACCCCCCGTGCAGGCTTTTGGTCGTTCTCGTTGTTCTCTCGATAATCAGCCAAGACAAGCAGTTGGAGAGGTCGATGTAGGGGTCGTAGTGGGTGGTATGGATGCGATCAGGGTAAACCGAGGCCGACTTGGCCGTGTCTAAATCCTCTATCTGATGGCGCACTAGATACAACGGACGCCTCTCGTTAATCACATTGCGAGAGGGAGTATTGGGGCACAACAAGGGCGCGCCGGACTACAAGTGACACCGCACACCGCCGCACCCGATCGAGCTGCCTCCGCACACCGTCATCCGTTCAACACAGGGGAACGCTCGTTCATGACCAATTCTATTTCTGATAGATCGGATAGTGCCCATGAAGTGGAACATTTGCTTCTCCCGAAAACTATCAGAAAGGGACACTCTGGAGTACAACCTGGTTCAAGTGGATGGGGAACAGGTTCAGCGAGGTCTCACCCAGTTCAGCAACGGCGTTCGTGAGATATACTCCTTGCTGGATGTTCTTTTCATGCTTTGATTGCAGCATTCGACTTCTCAACAAAAAGGGGATTCCGGCCTGCAAGATGAACCCCATGCCTCGCACACATCAAGAACCACGTATGGATTAAGTTAGACTAGTAAACCAAGAGACAGTATGGGTGTGTGAACAAGAATAGTATAAGGTAGTGCGCGATGTATATCAGTATCGGTGAGAGTCCTTGGTAAAAAGAAAGCAAAAGAGACTACAGTAACATCACTCATAACGGAGGGTGCCATTCTTCTCATCCTCGAGGTACTGTCCGATGGCTAGTATATCCTGGCCGGCGCGGCGTAGGTAAACAGCGAGCACATTTCTGTCCGCCTTTGGCAGCAGTGCTGCGAGTTTATCGACTTGTCGGTTGAACTCCGCCTCCGAAATTGAACTACTATGCTTCTGTGCGCCCGAACGACCGTCGAAAAGAGAAGGCCTACGTGTCACTGTGCTGAAGCGTTGAGGGCTTGTTCCGTTCATAGAGCTCTGGGAAGTGACAATAATAGTCTGTGACCTTTGCATGCGATTGGGAGGCGCGCGCGGCCCGCCCGGGACGGATGGTGCAACGGGTGGTAGATTTGCCGGGCGTGGGGTAGGTTGCTCATTCCCGTTCCTTGGGGGGCTCATGGATAGCGTCTTTGCTGGAGATGGTGGAGTCAAAGACTTCTCCTTCTTGATGCTAGCCCTACGCCCAAGCGAAGCGAAGAAGCTGCCAGGGGACTTTGCAACCGAGGAAGGCGAAACAGCCGAACGACTGGATGAGGTCGATGACGTTGCAATCATTGTAGACGCCCGTGAGGGACGGGGAGTTGCGGCTAACGCGGGGTAAGGGAGAGGGGGGGGTGCATTGGGTGGGCTGGCGTCCTCAGCGGCACGCGGGGCGAGATCAGTTGCAGAGTAAGCATCTGCTCTTCTTGGAAATGTTACACCTGAATCAGTGGACGACTGAGATATATGACGTGGGGCAATGGATGGGGAAGAAGTAGATGGAGCACGAGTTTCTCTTGACGAATTCACATTGGAGCGTTTCGCGGACGAGTGGGGATGGAGGGCTACGAGTCGAGCCACATCAGCCACATGGCGGAGTGGTAATGATCTAACCTACCTTTGTACCTGGTCTCGGCAATCCAATCTCCCAGACCACAGTCATAGTTATACAAATCGTTAATTTTGTAAGCATAACCTAACGATCGCTCTAGAGATGTCCGTTTAACGGTCACATCTGCAAAGTACATTGCCGGAGGGTGTGCCGACTTCGTCCTCCGTACGGGGGGTTTTGGTTGTGACACGAAATGTGTGATCGAAGGCGAAGGTGTCCCAGACGAGCGCTTGCTCCCGACGGAAGGTCGATTGAATGACTTCAGAGATGGCGTGCGTGGTAGGGACGAAAAACGCTTGATGTTGAGCGCATTCTTCAGCGACTTCGTGTCCAAGTAAGGGAGGTCGTTCTTTGCCGGAACGGGTGGTACTATCTCTTCCGAGCAAGCGAGTGTTTTATTGGGATCCACTGAACCTTGCGCCACATTTTCGTCAGAGGGAGGGGAAGATTTAGGGTCGATATGATGATGTTCCGGACTATGACTATGACTGAGGCCGGGATTGTCAGCACGACGGATCTCTAGACCTTTTCGACCATTTTGGTCTTCATGTCCACGTGGCGGTTCGACAACGGTTGGCGGAGGTACATCGCAGGAACTCATGATTCCCATATCGTCGATCGCGAAGCCTATGGAAGCTACTAGGTCATCCATTGAGTCAAAACGGGGTAATAAGGTGGCGATCTCTTGGTGCGGTGAAATTGGATGGTCGGAATCCAATGTGCATATTCTTGACGGAGGAAATGCCCCTTCTCGGACGTGATGGGGCTTGGGATCAGCACCAAGGCTTTCGTGCGAGCTGACCCGCGAGTTTACTCAGGGCTCGACGACAAGGCAAACATGCGTACCTTGGAGAACTGTCTATGATGGGAAGAGGAACCGAGGGAGGAGCTGTTGTAGTCACCTTCTGCGGACCTGTAGATACGGCGTCCCTCTTGGTTGATGGCAACGAAGATTTAGATCCGAGAGCAGCAGCGACATGTGGTGGTAGTTGTAGCACTTGTTTCATAGCTTCTAGGTCATCTTTCTTTCGCATAGGCAAATGCCTGGGAGGACGTGGTGGGGGGGTGGCCCCAGGGTCAATGTTAAAGACTGCCTGAGGAGGTGGAGGAAGTGGTCCCGCAGTGGCATGCAGACCGGGCTGGTAGTGCAAGTATGAAGAAGGTGTCGTACTAGTAGCAGGTGAAGTCAGCGCAGTTGATGGAGTCGGAGGACTGGAGAGATTGGTTCTGGGAGACATGGGATCTTGTGTGCTAGAGTGTGGACTCGAAAATGCTGGACTAGGTGGCGGAGATTGAGGAAAGAGGTTGATGATAATTGGGCCAGCGACGCGTTCACTTATATGCTTTGATTCGCCTATGTTCGGTGTTCGCACAGGAGTAGAGAATTCCTTGACCTCTCTGACGGGGCTGACACCAGGAGCAAGGGCATCTTTTCGCTGACGTCCACGGTTGGTTGAACAGCCCGGGTCAGATAACTCGGAAGGCCCGGGAGACGGTGACCTCGACTGCGGTATCTGGAATACCGGGGGTCTGAGTGAATCGGTGGCAGATGGTTGCTGTGGGACCAATGCGGACCCGGGGAAAGTGGCCGTTCCAACGATGGCGACGTCGCGCGAAAGTTTACGATCGACACCTTTTGAGGAGGCGCCAGAGGCATCCGAGGGGACGGAAATGGAAGGCTGCAGCTTGGACACAGGAGGAGACCCGGGCAGATCCGAGTAGCTCTGGGGGGACACGTCCGGCGGTGCGACCAATGCGAGCCCACCTGGGCACCGTGATGGACCGCCACCGGAGACGGAGAGCCGAACAGGATGACCAGTGCTTTTCTTTGTCCGATCATGAACAGACGGTTCCATCTCCACGATAGCGAGACGTCTTCTGTCAGTGCCTCCCTGGGATGGGATGCTGGTCCGGCGAAGTGCACCGCGAGCTGCGGGAGGCGATGCTGCGCGCGGTTGCCAGTGGGAAGTTGTACGCGTGGCATCCTTGGCCGAGGATGGGGAGTACTGGCCAGCATCGACAGAGTGGTAGTATGACAAGAGGGCATCGGAGTCTTCGAGTCGCGCTAGGTTCACGGTTACTCAAGCTTCGTATACGAAGGTGAAACTGACACGCACCGGCTGGACTGGTTCCAGCTGTGTGCATCGTACTCAAGAGAAGTGGGCAAGACGAGTGGTGGTCTACACAGCGAGACATGGATCATAAACTGGTAATCGAGGCACTGTTCATCAACCATCCAACGGACTACAGCTACGGCGTCAATCACAGCCAGCAACACCGCCTCAAGTACCGCCCTGATCCACAAATGCAATAGCTGTACCGCCATACTCGTCATTGCTGGACCTGTGAATCATGCCGGTCAGCACCTGCGCAGATCGACACGTTATCGTGGATGGACTGACATCACTAATCTGCCAGCCAAGTTCCTTCCCTGCCCAGAATGGCCGAACGATTTCATCCCCGAACGTCCAGGTGTCGTCGATTCGGTAGCGCTTTACCTTTTCCAGCACGACTCTTCGAGCGTTTGCCCCGGCACTGCGCCTATAGAAAGCCCGTCCATAATCGCTCACGAAATTCTGGAGCTTCTCCAGTGCACCAAACGACTCTAGCATGTGCGCGACAAACGGCAACAGGATCGGCGAGGTGTACACTCCTGCTGCACAGGGTTGGTGGGGCGACGCCACAGACTTGGATTGTGCTGGGTGCGGTGCCGAATCCGAACCCAAGAAGAACCTCGGATGTCCTAAAATGTAGGCCCAAATTCACTCCCTTGAACGGGGTCAAGTACAAACGACACACACCCTCACGTAGGACATCGCGCAATGCTTCACGGTCACTTGGATACTTGGCAACGGGCTTGCAGTAATTCCATGACTGGCCCGCCCAGTCATCGACTGTCATGGCGAGGTGATGTGCCGTGATCGTGCACGCCACCGTACTGCCAAGCGACTTGACGGCTTCGACCGCCGCCCGACTTGTTGCATGCTCGAGTACGATGCGCAACTTGGGAAAGGCTTGGTGGAGCTTTTTCAAGTGAGGAAGAAACTTTTCCTCTGCGTTCAGCACGCAGGTGTTCTATAGTCCATTCGGCGTCATGAGTGGGGAGGAGCGATTCATCACCTGCTTACTGATGTGGCCTCCGACGGAATTTCGCCGTGCAGATTGAGGACGAGATCACATTTCTCCATCTCCTCAAAGACAGGATAGTAGACCTCGTACGACTCGATCCCACCATCCGAGTTGGTGGTGACACCTCTAGGGTATGACTTGACACCAGCGATGCCTGCTTGTTTTGCCTTTCTGACTTCGTCAGGTGTGAGGTCTGGCGATAGATAGAGGGTCATTAGATAGTCAACGCTATCATCGATTGCTTGTAGTCGTTTTTTGTACTCTAGTGCCTGGTCTGTCGTAGTGATCGGAGGCGTCAGATTGGGCTAGATCTCGGCTGAGTGGAACTGCAGTGGCCACGACGACATCGCTCACCATCACATAGGCCAAGTCAAACCCGCCTCTACGCACATGAGGTGTGACTAGCTTTGAGAGCTCTCCCTGTCGCAGATGGACATGAAAATCTGCGGGTGACTCTACGACCAATGTATCTGTGTTCATAGATCAATGTAAAGCACGATCACGTGATCCACACGCTGGACGCGTTCGGTTTTCAACTTGTCTTTCCATCACCCGCTCATGGTTGCAGCCGGCTCAATCACCGTCGCAGGTAGGCATGACCCTTTCTTCATCGTCGCCCGTGTCTCCTGACACCAGCAAGTCCGCGTAAGACCTCCGACCGCCTGGGAGGCTGCCCGCCTACCAGAACCATGCTACGACACCACTATCCGCGGGGATGCAACCCTCGCGACACCCGGTAAATCAATAACGACTTCAGCACCACTCCGCGACATCGTCCAGATAGTGGACGATCGCATCCTTACTTTCGATCCCGATGAAAAGGATAAGGCGCGTGCATTCGTTGAGCGGGGTTTTATGCCCCCAGGAACAAAGAGGTACAAGGACAAAAGGTTCATGTTCGATAGGGTTTTCGATGCGCAAGCACGCCAGGAGGATGTATATGCGGCTACCGCAAAACCGTTGCTGAATGGGCTGCTAGACGGCTACAACGCAACCGTATTTGCGTACGGCGTGCGTCATTCAACTCGTTCCAACACCGTGACATTGCTAATTGCTTTATAGGCAACAGGTTGCGGAAAGACTCACACCATCAGTGGGACAGAGGCAGACCCAGGCATCATTTACCTCGCTATGGCCGATCTCTTCCAACGCATACAGGATCGCAGAGATGAGTGGGACACCCAGGTAGTCGTTACCTTCCTTGAGATTTATAACGAAGAAATTCGCGATCTTCTTTCCGAGGCCGGCACTCCTACCCCACGCGGCGGTCTCCAGATCCGCGAAGACAAATTCGTCAAAGTCATCGGTCTTGTCGAGTTACATCCTACTAGCGCGGAAGAGGTCAAACAAATCGTCCTCCAGGGGAACTCGCGCCGAACACAATCACCTACGCACGCGAACGAAACTTCATCTCGTTCGCACGCCGTGCTCCAAGTACACGTTACACAATCCCCGCGGACCGCTTCCCTGACTGAGCAGCGCACGGTGGGCACACTCTCCATCATTGACTTGGCCGGAAGTGAGCGGGCCGCCGCTACAACCAATATGGGTCAGCGCATGGTCGAGGGTGCCAACATTAACAAATCTCTACTTGCACTGGGTAACTGTATCAACGCACTCTGCGAGAGTGGTGGTGCCATTCGACATGTCCCTTACCGCAATAGCAAGCTTACCCGTCTCCTGAAGTTCTCCTTGGGCGGAAATTGCAAGACTGTCATGGTTGTTTGCGTGGCACCTACTTCTCAGCATTTTGACGATACCCACAACACCCTTCTATATGCCGAGCGTGCCACGAAGATCAAAACAAAGGTGGTCACCCGCAACGTTGTCAATGTTGATCGACATGTTGGTCGATACGTCGAAGCTATTAATCGCCTCAACATCGAAGTTGCTGAACTCAAAGCCAAACTTGCGGATAAAATCGGCGCTGAAAATGACATCGCCAAACGCAAGAGAGTAGAAGCCAATGCGGATGTAGAACGCGCGAAGCAGGATATGCAGGCACGAATGGAACAGACCAAGGCATCAATCGTTGATGGCGCGTCCTGTGCTGGTAAGATATCTGCCGCACAGGGGAAGTTATTCGCCATCCGTGCTCGCATCGCCCAGATCGACACGTTGATGACTGGCTACTCTTCAGTTCCACCCCTTGACCTCGAAGCCGAACGGGCTCTCTTGCAAGCCCTCGCAGGCCCAGAGGAACAAGCAACCAGGCCAGACTCGTCTTTGAACGCACGTCTAACTCGCTCACAAAATTCGCGCAATATTTTCGAAGCCACTCTTCGTGCAGTCAGTGAACGTCGCTCTGACAGACTCGAAGAATTCAGCATCGAGAATCTCAAGGCAGATGCGAAATGGAGAATGGCCGAAATGGACCGTGTCCGGGCGGAGGTTGAACGGGACGCTCTCAAAGAATCAATCCGTTCAGAGGCAGAGGCGGTTGTAGCCTTACTTGGGATGATCGGACGGTGTACCGTCGCCATAGGAGAAGCCTCACGTGTTTTGAAGACGGCAATGGAAGAGGGAAAAGATGGGATTGAAGGAGCTATGAAGGTTGCCGCAACATCGCTGAGTATTGCTGCAGGGAAAACCGACGATACGCTTGCTGCTCTCATTGGGCAGACCACGGCGATGTACGCTGCCCACAGTGGTGGTATTTCGAGTTCCATCAATGGGGCGGCCAACCAGTTCGCTTCGCAACCATTCACTCGCATCGTTGCTAGCTCAGCCTTGAAGCCTGTTGCCATGTCTTCCAGGCGGTCATCATATAACAGCATTACATCACCACGAAAAGCGTACAAATCCCCGCGCAAGTCTCTACGTTCGAGTGTCGGCCAGTCGTACCGCCGAGTTTCTGACAAGGAAAAGAAGGTCGTCCAATGGAGGGACGAAGCAGGGAAGGGGGACCTAGATGATGCGGGATCAAAAGAAAATCCACCGATTATATCCATTATTTCGAGCGACAGCGCAGAGAGCATCAGTCGCAGTCACTCAGTCGCGGGTTCAGAGAGCGAGTGGGAGGACGAGCGAACCGATGACAGTTTCAATCTTAGCCTGGTCACCGTTCCTCACGCAGGGCCGTCTTCTTTGGCTTCCTCTTCCAGACTGTCCTCGAGTTTTCGGCCTGGTACTTGCAAGCGCCCCCGGCCGAGTCGCCTCGACCCAGGGTCCCTTAAAACAAAGGGGGCGACGTCACTTGGATGTCTACAAGAAGCGGAGGAAAGCGGCTCGCCAATCAGGCGAGTACCACCGCTTTCTGAAATGAGCATAAATCACTCTGCGAGAAACGACGACGACGCTCCCACACTCCACATCCCCAAGAAAGGCGAGCGGAATGACAGTCCATCTCGTCACCTTCCCACATCTGCTCCCCGTCCTGCTGCATCTTCTACCAAGGGTACACGTAGGCGGTCGAATGTAGGTCCAATGCGTAGCGAGAGAACCCGTCGAAGGTCGAGTATGATCCCACAGCCATCACCAATCCTGGATGAAATCCCTGAGACTGGCAATCTGCGACGTCTGGAAATTATTGGCAGATCACCTGCAAAGCGACCCAAGAGACTTTCGTTGCTGGGAAATGCGTCAAGGTCCTTGAGAGTCAAGGGACCAAACGTGATGTCTAGCATGGCTACATTGACTGTCCCGGGAATAGATCCAAATGGCAGCATCAGCGTAGATACAAGCATGAAGCCTACCAGTGTTCATCCGAAACCGTCGTGGCGCTAAGTATCGCTGCAAAACTTTGTGCAATAGCGCACTTGTTCCACTACTGATCAAGAGCAGAGCTCTACTAGTTACTGGCATTGCACTGTATTTCTTTCTCAGGCTGTTGTCATTACCCCACATGATTATCGTTTTTGTTTGTACCTACATGTCTATCACTTTCCAATTGGGAACCTCTCAAGTCTAACATGCTAACCGCTGTTATTTTAGATCTACTATATGCCTGTTGTTCTGTATTTTCGTTATCAATTGTGTAATGGCCCATCTGTAAATCGTGACGCAGCAATTGGAATGATTCACAGCCCCACATGAATGAAGAGTGCACGAAGACGAAGGCCAACATGTACAAGGTCAAATTATGCGTTTTACCTCGAAGAAAGACTAGAGAATGTGTCAATAACGCAAGTACCGAGGCCATCGTGAGACCCACCTTTAGATAATATACCTGCCATGCAACAACTGAGAAGAGGACGACGGCTTGCAGAACTGACCACCATTTGACACGGT
Source organism: Hemileccinum hortonii (assembly GCA_038090055.1). Classification (NCBI taxonomy): domain Eukaryota; kingdom Fungi; phylum Basidiomycota; class Agaricomycetes; order Boletales; family Boletaceae; genus Hemileccinum; species Hemileccinum hortonii. The sequence continues at coordinate 32,634 of JBBPLZ010000008.1, read as the reverse complement.
CATTGGTTGACTCGGCAGTGTCACGGTGCCGCCTCTCACGCACGACAATGTATTCTTGCTCATCCTTGACCGCTAGGAGCCCAATTGCCAGCGAGCGAATTTCCCGCTCGACAGGTGCCACGATATCCTCTACCACGGCAACGATAATTAGTAAAGGTAGTGGAACGGGCAGCAAACCAACCATCTTCGGAGATGTATATGATACCGTGAACGTTGAAACTGTATAATATGCATTAACGACGCGTGCGGGTGAAATGTACACTCTCGGGAGCCGCACATACCTGACTTCCTTGTCCGCCATTGTGCTCATCTGGTTGGAAAAGCAATACTCGTATCGGCCATCCTTGTCTGCGGTTATTGAGGTTGAGCCAGTACTTTGTCTGACGTGCTTTGTCAAAATGCTTCCTTCAGGATCTGTGAGCTGCAGAGGGAGAGGTGAGTATGGACAAGGCGAGGAATGGCGTATAAATCGCACCCAGAAGTCGATATCAAGATGTCCACCTTCCCCGACTTGGTACGTGACGGTCATCTGGGTGGCCAGTTGGAAAGCGTAGGGGAAAGTGAAATAGTATGTACCTGGTCATGTTCGTGAAGGTCCTCAAAAAAACACTCCTTCGTCGACGCAGGTATGTGAATCTTGTGAGCCAAAACAAATGCCGGGAAAAATGCGAGTAGGGAAATACAGAGGAGGACGAGCTGTCGCCGCGACATTGTGACTGAGGAATATGTTAAAGCTAGTAGCTCATGTCCGATTCAGTGGGCGTAGAGACCCCGGACACAAGTGGATAATTTTACGATAATTTTTGATTTGATCGTGATAATTCTTCTCTCCTCCGCAACACCTCGTTTTACTACTCCCCACCTTCGCCATGGCAGATTTGAACGATCCTCTCGCCCCAAAGGTCAGTCCTCGGAAACATAGCATCGTGATTCCTTGGCAGCACAATTCACATCGAGGCAATCGTGCCACTCATCTCACGAGACCAACAATCTAACGCTGATCTGACACTCATTACAGCAGGAAGAAGAGACCGATCTTCATTTTGAGCCAGTTATCAGGCTCACAGAGCAAGTAGAAGTAAAGACTCATGAGGAGGACGAAAATGTCCTTTTCAAAATGTAAGGGGGCTGTTCCTTTATCGTTGATACAACATCGTTGTTGATATGATATCCTGCAATCCTCAGGCGCGCAAAGCTTTTCAGATTTGATACCGATGGCAATGAGTGGAAAGAAAGGGGCACAGGCGATGTCCGTCTGCTTCAGCATAGAGTGACGAGCAAGGTCCGTTTGGTCATGAGACGTGATAAGACCCTCAAAGTTTGCGCCAACCATGCCAGTGAGTGCTCTGTATAAATCCACTTCATCAGGTCCGCTAATACCGCCCTCGAGTCACCTCCGATATGCGCCTGCAACCAAATATCGGCTCTGACAGGAGCTGGGTGTGGAAGGTTGCCGCCGACTATACAGAATCCCCGCCTACGTCCGAGACCCTCGCAATCCGCTTTGCAAACTCTGATAGTAAGTAGGGTTAGTTTCGCGCGGATGATCTCACTAAACTTGTTTTTGCAGACGCGAAGGAGTTTAAGAGAATGTTTGAGAACGCTCAGATAATCAATGCAGGTGGTACACCTCCAGAGGATAATGTAGAGGTAAAACAAGAGGACAAGGCGGAGGACAAGGCAGACAAGGCAGAGGAGGATGCTGAGAAACCAAAGGAAGTTACCTCGGAAGAGAAGAACGAGGAGTGATCATCGATCATAAATGAAGCTTAAGATTGCACTTCTGCAGCATCCCCTGAGTGCGCTTCCTCTACGACAGTGTCCTTCGAGTCCCGCCGTCTATTCAGTTTCATTTTACCACCCACTCCCATTTTTCTCAACTTACGATAATGTAGACCACCTTGTTCCACATTAACCTACCATTGTCATGAAATACCAGAGAGAGGATTGTGGCCCCCATATATTTCTACAACACTGCGGAGAGTTCCCCGAACGATACAACACTGTTCGTTGTTACAGTTGTGATGCTATAGGATGACAAAGTCCAACAGACCAGCGAAGACTTGACAGTCTACACTTTTTGCCTTAGTCCCATCTCTTCCTCGTTGGCCCATGCTGCACAAAAGGCTGGGCCTTCCCCGCGTGACCAATACATTGCCTGCTTCTTACCGAGTACGACTTCCTCACTGATAAGTACATATCGAACGGCCTAGTGGACATCAGTGTCAACCCAATTCGATCTGTCATAATCCATACCGATCCCCTTCGAAATGTGTCAGATCCAATGGAAGAATATTCAACAATCCACCACTACTCACGGGACTTCGTACATCGGCTCCAAAAGCAATGCTTCCTAAGTGACACATTAGATCTGCTGCCGACGACACGCGCGTGCATAACGTGTTATAGACTAACCATAATCCCCCTGAGCCCTCTTGCACCACCGCCCCTCTCAGACGCCTTGCGACATATCTGGTCAAGGGCCGCGCTCGTGAAGCGGATTTCCACGCCTGAATAGCCAAACAATGCGGTATACTGCGAGACAAGGGAACCACGAACTTCGGTAAGAATTCGCCGTAGGTCAGGGATTGTAAGGGGGGCGAGGGTAGTTATAGAAGGTAGGCGCGAAATAAATTCTGGGATAAAACTGTATAATGATGAGGCGAGGAAGTGGGAACCGGAAAGTGTGTTTACCCATATTTGACGAGATCTGAGAGTAACTAGTCAGTGGAGGTGGAATGTAGAAGGGGAGAACTACCTGAAGGCTCCACTAGATCAAGAATATTATGCGACGATCCCCGGTTGGGAGTGAAGAAGGGCAGGAATCCCCCGCCTTCGGTTTCGTCGTCTTTCGGTGATAAGGTAGCGGTAAATCCAATAGACTAACGAGCGTTAGTGAGATCTGTCATGACAGTTGAGTATAAAACTAGACACTTGCACCCTTTGCGACCCTTCGTTTCACCAAAGTATCCAGACCAACAAATGCGCCACTCAGTATAAACAGAACGTTTGACGTGTCGATATTATATGTGTCCGGCCGTGCTGTCCGTGCATTGGGAGCATGTCAACCAGGCTAAAGGAAGACAAGATACAACTCACGTGGATTGGGCCCCTGACCCCTCGTTCCAGGCCTCGACCGTCCATCTCCAGTTGTGCTTGGAGGTGGTTCAGGCCCGGATGATTTGCCAGGGACTGTGACTACGGACCCTTCCATCATGCGTAATAAAGCTTGCTGTACACCTTCCCCACCGACATCGCGGGAACCTTCGACACCCGTACCACCTGTTTTGCGAGCAATCTTGTCGACTTCGTCAATATAAACTATGCCTGAGCTATGTTAAACGCGTAAGGTGTACGACGAGTTGGTCAGAATAGTCTAATAGTACCTTGCTCGAGCTGGATCCCAGTTGGCTGCCTGTAGCTGGACAAAATTATTCTCATGAACTGGTTTCTAGCACCTGTGATGCATACCAGTCGCTGGATTGCCATTTCCACATCTTCTCCTACATCTAACATGAAGTTAGTGGGAAACCGACACCTGCAGCTCGCAAACTAACATCCTGCCTGACATGATCATCGTCAGGATGGCATAAATCCAGGAGCAAGTACGAACTTGTGTAAATGACGTTGCATCGCTAACAGAGAATGGGACATCGAGGACCCTTGCCAACGTACGTGCCAAAAGCGTCTTGCCTGGTCATAAGGATTGATTTATTGCACTAGTTGGTGTGTGGTGCTCTTACCCGATCCTGTCGGCCCACTATAAAATTAACTCAGCAAGTCTTGCTTCATTGCAGAAAAAAAGTTTCCTTCACACTACCAAGACATTGCTCTTTTCAAACAGAGGGTATGCTTGCCGATGCTGCAGGGGTAAATGGGGTGGGGTAAGACGTTGGGGATGCGGATGTATTTGCGCTGACGTGACGGCAAACCGCGCTATCAAACACTCCTTAAGACTACCTGTGCGATAGTGACGGCTGGGACATACCATCCGATAGATTGACTGTGTCCCACCCTGGCTGATCTTCGGCGGCAGCGAGGTTAGCGCGTACCCGATTGTAATGGTTGAACACACTACGATTCGTTAAACGTGGCTGCCTAAAATCCAGGCAAGAATACGCACGCAACGGAAAGGACCTTTTTTGCATTCTCCTGTCCGATCACAAATCCGTCAAGGTATTTCACGAGCTGCATCGTGAACAGTGAGTTGCGGTCTCTTTTCTCAAATGCTCGGAAAGGAACACCTGTCTCGGAGTTGCGAGGCCTGCTGAGTGCACAAAGGGACGATCATTTGGCTCCTCCCGTGGAACGTAGTCATACGAGTGCGCCTGTGTCCGGAGATGACGTGCAAGGGGTTGAAAGGAACGAGCACGCCGAGCTAGTTGATTTCCAGACATCATTAATGTAGCAGTGAGTCAAACCGCGGTGCAGGTGAGAACTTTAAGTTATCTCAGAGAAGTTGTGCTTATGTATTTATCCACTGAGCCTTGTCGTTCTACAACTTCTGACACCGGCATAGTTCTCTCTGCCATTATGATTCGTTTCCGTTCCCCGTCGCCAGGGCACAACCGAACGTGTGAGGAAGAACATCACGACTCACGTACTATAGATGACTACAGAAGATCGCCGCCAACTCGAACCAGCAACCACGACCGTGATGACCATTCAGGACACAGAAAGGACCGGAGTACTGGTGGCTACGAAGAGGACAGCCGAAAGGAAAAGAAGTGAATTCTAGTATCATCACATCTGCCACTTAGCTCACTATTATTCAGACGAAAGCGTGAAAAGTCAGAGGAACGGAGAGCCAGAAAGGCAGAGAAGAAAAGAATCAAGGAAGAGGAAGAGGTCCGTCGTGTTGCAGAACTCAGTGTTTACAGTGCAACAGACAATCCGTTCCACGACGTCAATCTTGGGCAACAATTCCGTTGGCACAAGAAGACTGAGAAAGAAAGGAAACAAGGATTGTCCTTGGTAGAGTCACAACACAGGGATGCTATCCGAAGACAGGAGGCAAAAGAGGAGTTGGAGCGGTTGAATAGGAGAAGAGCAGCCAGGGAAGTAGAACAGAGACTGCGGGAGGAGGAGGAGATCAAGATGCAGAGGTTAGCTGAATCCGCGCAGATGTCCGAGTGGATAGCCAAGGACGGCGAATTTCAACTCCAGCAAGAACGCGCTCGTGCAGCAATTCGCATCAAAGAGAAGAGAGCAAAAGCTGTCGATTTTCTGGCGCTTAATCTTCGCTATGTGCACCCTGTGAAAGATGAAGAAGAGGTGGATGCAGGCCTCGAAATTGATCTTGATGAGCCCTACAACATTTTTGACGTACGATTTCTTTGTTGGTCATGGACTGTTACCAGCTAGGCTCATCTGAGCCACAGAATTTGTCACCAGACCAAGTGGAGGAACTACACGACGACATCGAACGTTACCTTTCACTCGAAGATTCCGACATCAACATCGACTTTTGGACTGTGCGAAATCTGCCTTGCACTTCGTTGCTTTGACTAATTTTTCACCTCAGAACATGATGGTCGTCTGCAAGGATCGCTTAGACAGAATTAAAGCTGGCCAAAGTGTGGGTGAAGCCGCTGCCGCTGTGGAGGCAGACATAACGGCGCTCCTATCTGGCAAGAGCTATGAACACCTTGCCGTCTTGCAGAAACAAATTCAAGCCAAGCTCGCCAGCGGTGAACCCGTCGACACAGATTATTGGGAAGGTCTATTAAAGAAGTTACTCGTCTGGAAGGCCAAGGTGGTTTCTGGCCTGGATAACACTGATTAATTGTTCACATGGATTCCAGGCTAAGCTCAAGAGTTTGCATGAAGTTGTTGTTCGCAATCGTTTGGAGCAGCTCCGGAAACGTCAACGGGATGAAGCATTGCAGGCACAGGAAGAGTTATTGGCAGGCGTTTCTCAATCCGTTGTTCGGGGCATGGCGGATACCCGTATAATCGTGTCTACCGGTGCTCAAGGCGACCCAGAAGTTTCTACAGAACACGTCGAGCCTTATGATCGTTCTATGAGCCCATCCCTCATTAACATCACCAAACTCCCGCCTGACGAACGCGAGTTTGATATTGTGACCGAAAGGTATGAGATGCGAGCATTGGTAAGTCACTTACAACGCACGATGGTCTTGAGATTTCCTGAATTTTGCTCCAGTTGGAACAACGCCGCGCAGTCGCCGCGTCTCGCTACGTTCCAAAAGCTACCCAGGCCGTTCCGCAAGTAGAAGTGCCCGAAGTCCCGAGCGGTGCAGATCTTGTCTCCGAGGCTTTGTACAGGGCCGAAGCAGAGAGAGAACTCGACGAAGAAGAGGAACTGTTCAATCTCGAGGAGGATATTGCCCAGCCCACATCTTACAACTGGGAAGATAAATACCGTCCAAGGAAGCCGCGATACTTCAACCGTGTGCACACTGGATATGAGTGGAACAAATATAATCAGACCCACTATGAGTACGTGTTTTGATCCTTGATATAGCTGCGTATACAGATTTTTCACTCGTAGTGTTGATAACCCACCGCCGAAAGTTGTGCAAGGTTACAAGGCATGTACTTCCTTCCCGGGATTATAACCAAGCTCTAATGCCCTCCTCCCAGTTCAACATTTTCTACCCAGACCTGATTGATAAATCGAAGGCGCCTACATACAAAATCGTGAAAGAACCGGGCAACGAGGACACAGTACTGCTCTACTTCAGTGCAGGACCTCCTTACGAGGATATTGCATTTAGAATTGTGAATCGAGAATGGGAGTTTTCTCATAAACGGTGAGGGACATGCAACCTATCTGTAAATTTCTACATCGTAACGTTAATTCTCTTCTAGTGGTTTTCGAAGTAGCTTTGACAGAGGATGTCTATCTCTCTGGTTCAATTTCCGTCGTAATGTGAGTGCTATCGCTTCCCCAGCGTGCTTGAGTGAACAGTCCAACCTTCTCCCAGTTCTATCGCAAGTAGATATCGGTAATTGTTGTGAAATATGTATCGTGCCTATGCATCATAATGTAACGTCGTCTTTTCCATTGTGCTTTTGCGGTGCTCACAACATTGAATGACACCGATTATATGACAAGCTGGTCGCCAAGGAATACAACTGGAAATGGACGACTTGCCTATTTTAGATATCTAAAGGGTGTTCAAAGCAAACGCGATGATCATCGCGCGGTTCTCCTTGCATTGTTCGTCTTATCAACGGTCACCACGCTTACATCTTCCGCACATTGCTTAGTGATGAGTCAGTCCACAACGAATTGCTTTCTCTGCTGTGGCGGCAATCCACCACGCTTTGTTTGACAGACCTCTTTGGACGCCACTGAAATCAAAGCACAGATCGGGATTGGTGGAGGCCACTGTACACAATGTCAAGCGGCTGGTACTTCGAGGGTGGAGGAAAGTACAAAAGGCCCTAGGAGTCCTCCCTAACATTCCAACCGTCATCCTCTCTCTGTCATCCTCATGCTTTCTTCACTACAGTACTCGACGGGTGCAAGGAACACGAGTCATTTGAATCTTGTTCCCAAACCTTCGAAGGCTGATCTCAGTACTCGCCACTTGGTGCACTTCCCAGACCCTTCCATACTCACTGTGCGCAACTCGTTGACCGAGATATCCAACATTCTACATCGCTTGCCTGCTACTGCACGGGTCAATGATACCTCCGTGGCAGACTCGTCTTCGCACCAGTCACACTCCCATCCCACAATTCACGTTGGCCGCGTGGCCACAGTGGATCGCCACGACACGGACGCATGGACCCAGGAACGGAAAGTGCATGACAGCAAGTTCAATGCTGCGGCGACTTCGTCCTCTCTTGGTTCCAACGGTACTGTTCCAAACGATTGCCCCCCCGTTGACATGGCTAGGAGGAGTTCCGCCATAATGGAGCTTCGAACCCAAGGCCCTCGGCACGCGAAACAGTTTTCCACTGCTGCTCGGTGCGAGGACGCTACCTTGCAATCTTGCGACTGGACACTCCTTGGCACACCAAGTTTGGGCGCCTCAGCGGTTCGGCCTAATGCTACCATTGGTTCATGGCCTCGCGAGAACCTTTCCGAGGGTAGACGTCGAGTTGGCGAGATTCTTACCCGTTGTGGAGTTATCAATGGCTCAGGAATGTCCTCGATTGAATCCACTGCCATAGGATGCTGCGATTCCTCACACTCCCGTCCTATCGATGCGACTGCAATCTCTGATGCGATTGCTGGAACGTTCTTCGGTGACGATGATGGGGTTTTGATCACAGCTTTGGCCGATTGGACCTCTGAGTGGGTGTACACATTTGTCATCCAGCCCTATCTTCGAGGAAACTTCCGTTTCCAGTGCGTCGTACAGATGCTGATACCTTCAGAGCTGACTTGTACGTGATTTAGGTATCGAGGGAAGCCAAGTGGTGCTTCCGCTTCAGTTGCAACACGGATCCGCCGAGTGCTCAGTGCCATGTACAACCCGGTCCAGGTCGCTATACATGCCTTGTGGTTCATCAGTACTCTTACGGGAAACGGTGCGCACGACAATGCCTCTTTCTTGTCCGTTCCCATCTTTCGATACCTTCACAACAATGGTACCTTTGCTGCCGAAGATTTCATGTTTCGCACATTTGTCACTTGTGCTATGATCGGCGACAAGACAATCAACGACGCCACCCTCTCCACAAACGCATGGTGGGTCGTTTCCGTAGTACATGGCCTGTTCACACTCACCAGCTCCCAGGAACCGCTTGACCGGTATCCCTCAGGTTATTCTCAATGCAACCGAAAAATATGCCCTAAGATGCCTCAAATGGAATGTAGTGATGACCCAGACCCAGTGGCAGGATATCATTACCTATCTCCGATCCTGCATCAAGATGGGCTCGATATTCGATCCCTTTGCTTACGACAAAGCCTCTCCATCCGGTATAATGGCTCGTTACCTTGATGAGCTGATTCACCTCAGCTATGCAAATGAAACTGCATCTCCGGAGGCCAAACTACTTGTGGAGATTCTTGCACCGCAACCAATCCGGCACTTCACACACTGGGAGGTATTCAATGCTACGGAATGGTGTCCCGAGGATGATCCAGTAATCAACCGGAAGCCACGAACTATTAGCATTGCCCCAGGCACCAACCACAATTTGAGCGCTCCGCATATCGGGACAACAGCAAAGGACTTACTCGACTCGATTCTTGGGTCAAGTAATCTTCCTGATCTTCCTGATCTCCCACAACTTCAGACATCATTCTGTGGTTCATTTGGCACGATTGGAGCTCGTCTTTCTCACACCATCAAAATTTCTGGTGCATGTCAAAGCACTTGTTGGTTTCCTTCTCATGGGTAGCTCATATCCTTAACTTCATCAAGGCTGGTTCCCATTCAATACTACTCTTGGTGCAGGGTTTTTCTCAGGCTTGCCAGTCGCTCTTATGGTCAAATGAACCAGTTAGATGGTTTTCAAAACTGACTACCATTGGTCCTAGTATATGAGTTAGTTACTAGGTTGACCTCATTGAAATCACACGCGGGCCACCAGCGCTGCCTTTCAATCACTGGGTACTCATCTTTCAAAATTTATATGTGGAATAGCTGCAGTACTACTCGGAGACACCATTCATAAGTTTCATAACTTTTGTGTACATCATGATTTTTTGGATTTAGTACTAGTATAGCCTGGCGGAATAACTCCACCCCTTACTGGCTTAGTCATAAGATCGTCACGGTGTACTGCGGTGGCAGAGTCCGAATCTCGACCTTCCAAGTTGCCCTCACCCACACAGCAGCCTAAAGTCTATCTATACAGACATGTCTGATGCGACGAATCCCTCCAAGATGGACGTTGATGAGGCTGCCATCGACGAAGGCCTCTATTCTCGTCAGCTGTGAGCATCCTGATTATCACACCTCATCGCGCTGCTTAATCGCTCGACCGATATCACTCACTCTTCAGATATGTACTCGGCCACGAAGGTAGAGTGCTAAGAAATCCTTAGGTCAGACATCACTGACCTCGCTTTCCAAGCGATGAAGAAGATGGCTATTTCAAATGTACTCATCGTTGGACTTCAAGGTTTGGGTGCTGAGATCGGTACGGTGTAAGTCTCCTGGGAGAGGCTCATGCTGACACTTGTGACACCCAAGCTAAGAATGTATGTTTGGCTGGTGTCAAGTCAGTGACATTGTACGATCCGGAACCAGTTACCGTCCAAGATCTGAGCACGCAAGTGAGTATCATTTGTGGACGATCGCGATTCACTGCATGAAATATGTCAGTACTTTCTTCGCGAAGAGGACGTTGGAAAGCCACGCGCATCGGCTATGCTTCCTCGTATATCCGAGCTTAATGCCTACGTGCCAGTGCGTAGTCTAGGAGGGAAGCCGGGCCAAGAGATAACTGTGGATCTCATCCAACCATTCCAAGTATGCATGTAACCGTTGGTATGGGTGTATTCTAACGGTCACGACCTGTAGGTTGTTGTGCTATGCAACGCGTCTTACACAAAGCAATTGGAAATCAATGACTGGACGCATCAACACGGTGTCCACTTTATTGCTGCAGAAACGCGAGGGCTTTTTGGGTAAGTCCAAGGCAGGCTTCCATTTCAGAATCTTCACAAATGACTCGAAGCTCTGTGTTCAACGATTTCGGACCCAAGTTCACCTGCGTAGATCCCACTGGTGAGGTACCTTTGACCGGAATGATCGTATCAGTGGCAAAGGTGACCTTCGGTATCTCATCCAGTATTACTTGTCCACATAGCTGATAAAAGTCCAGGACGAGGAGGGCTTAGTGACTTGTCTTGATGAAGCACGCCACGGCCTCGAGGACGGCGATTTTGTGACGTTCACAGAAATACAAGGCATGGAAGAGTTGAATGACTGCAAGCCGCGAAAAGTATCTGTGAAAGGACCCTACACGTTCACTATTGGGGATATCTCTTCCTTTGGGGAATACATCCGAGGTGGAATTTTTCACCAGGTCAAGATGCCCAAGGTTCTCGAATTCGTAAGTCTCGATTACTCTTTTACAGGATAAATCAAACATCTACAGCAGAAATCGTTGCGAGAATCATTGCAAGCACCTGATTTTCTCATCACCGACTTCGCCAAGTTTGACCGTCCTGCCACTCTCCATGTCGGTTTCCAAGCTCTTTCGAAATATAGAGAACAGCATGGCTGTCTTCCTCGCCCACGAAATGCCGAGGATGGAAAGAAATTTATTACACTTGCGAAGAAGTTGGATAACGATGCCGACGAAAAGGTTCTCGAGGAACTTGCGTATCAGGCAACGGGCGATATTTCTCCTATGACAGCCGTCATCGGTGGGTTTGTAGCTCAAGAGGTTCTTAAAGCATGTTCTTCCAAATTCCACCCCACGATTCAGCACCTCTACTTTGACTCGCTGGAGTCGTTACCTTCTGTCCTTCCTACTGAGGACGACTGCAAGCCTATCGGCAGTCGGTATGATGGACAAATAGCTGTCTTTGGAAAATCTTTCCAGGACAAGATCGCAAACCATCGCCAGTTCCTTGTTGGTGCTGGGGCTATTGGATGCGAGATGTTGAAGAACTGGAGCATGATGGGCCTTGCAACTAGCCCTCATGCGGCCATCCATGTTACTGATCTGGATACCATCGAGAAGAGTAATTTGAACAGACAATTTCTCTTCCGTGCAAAAGACCTCGGGAAATTCAAGTCGGAGGTCGCTGCCGCTGCTGTTGCGGACATGAATCCTGCGCTTAAAGGCCATATACTATGCAAACAAGAGCCGGTCGGGCAAGCGACAGAGAGTAAGCCACCCTTCAATTCGCAATACGTTTGGTGTATTGAAACGTTAGAAGATGTATTTGACGACGTCTTCTTTTCATCTGTCGACGGTGTCACAAACGCATTGGACAATGTTGCAGCTCGTGAGATGATATATCCATGACCGTCTACTCATGCTGACGATGATTTCAGGTGTGTACATGGACCAACGCTGTATTTTGTATGAAAAACCTCTATTGGAGTCCGGCACCATGGGAACGAAAGGCAACGTTCAGGTTATTATCCCGCACCTCACGGAATCCTATTCGTCATCACAGGACCCGCCAGAAAAACAATCGCTGTCCTGCACAGTCAAGAACTTCCCTAATGCTATCACTCACACCATAGAGTGGAGCAGACAAGAGTTTGACGCCATGTTCGTCAAGCCTGTAGAATCTGTCAATCAGTATCTCTCAGAGCCAAACTACCTGGAGAACACTCTCAAGTACTCTGGTCAGCAACATGATCACGTCGAGCAGATAGTTTCCTACCTGGTGACCAATAAGCCACTGACTTTCGAAGAATGCATTGTCTGGGCTCGCCTTCAGTTTGAAGAGAAGTTCAACAATGCCATTCAACAGCTTCTGCATAGCTTGCCCAAGGATCATGTAACGAGCACAGGGCAACCTTTCTGGAGTGGCCCCAAACGCGCTCCTGACCCGCTTATCTTCAACTCTGCAGACGTGAGTTCCCGACCGATGTGATCCGAGAAGCAATTAACATACGAGTTCCACAGCCAACTCACTTGGCCTTTATCATTTCTGCTGCGAATCTCCATGCCTACAACTATGGACTCAGGGGCGAGACCGACCCTATCATCTTTAAGAAGGTTGCGGATTCGGCTATAGTGCCTGAATTCTCTCCAAAGAGTGGAGTGAAGATTCAGATCAACGAGAATGATCCAGTCAACCAAAATGCTGCAGGTGAAATGGGCAGCTACGTGTACTTCAACCGTCACTAATGCTACGTACAGATCCAGATGATATAAGTGAACTCGTCAAGAGGTTGCCGCCTCCGTCCTCTCTTGCCGGCTATCGTCTCACACCGGTCGAGTTCGAGAAAGATGATGACACCAACCATCACATAGATTTCATCACTGCCGCTTCTAATTTACGCGCGATGAACTACAATATTCCCATCGCCGACCGTCACTCAACGAAGCAGATTGCTGGAAAGATCATTCCTGCCATTGCTACAACTACTGCCCTTGTCGTCGGATTGGTGTGCTTAGAGCTCTACAAGGTAAGCGTTTCCCATACCGGTAGTGCATTTTAAATCATCGATCAACCCAATTAGATCATTGATGGCAAGAGCAAGCTCGAGGAATACAAGAACGGATTCATCAACCTCGCTCTGCCTTTCTTCGGTTTCTCGGAGCCTATTGTGGCCAAGAAGAACAAGTTTGGTAGCACAGAATGGACACTGTGGGATCGCCTGGAGTTCAAGAACGATCCTACTCTGAAGGAGTTTGTCGCATGGTTCAAGACCAACCACAATCTCGATGTCAGCATGGTCAGCCAAGGTGTGAGTATGTTGTGGAGCTCCTTCACAGATAGGAAGAAGGTTGGTCTCCACTCCTCAGGTGCTCGCACAAACTTTGACACCCTCTTAGAGTGCGGAGAGGTTGCCGATGAGGTTTAGTAAACTAGTGGAGCATGTGAGCAAGAAGCCTATCCCACCCCATGTCAAGCACCTGCTCGTTGAAGTCATGTTGATGGATGAAGATGGAGAAGATGTTGAGGTAAGCACGATTCCCTTGAGCTTGAGACCAGCTTCACCCTCCCGGCAGGTGCCATTCGTAATAGTACACACTTTATAAACCAGACAAGAAACATGAACAGCTGTTTGTATTGTAATAGAGCGTGAGGCATGCAATGAAGGAGTTAGAGGTGACTCCAAAGTTCAAAACGTTGAGAGCTCAGAGGATGATATCGATGACTAATAACTTGAGCTAAGAGTCTAGTACCTGGACCTGTTTTGAGGCTAGGACTCACGAAGCTTTGGCGAAAAAGCATACTTCGGAAATGGAGGAGTGTAAGTACTCAGACCTAAGTACCCTACAAGCAAATTTCCGGGAGGTATATAACTACTTACCCATGATGGCGCAGGCGGAACGAATGAGAAAGTGGGGCACTATTCGAAAGCAATCACGATTCCTCCAGTCCAATCATCCTCGGGATCATGATTGCTTTCCATCGGCGAAGATCCGAAAAGAAGTACAGTAAAGAGGAGCGAAATATTTTTTGGATGTGTCAATTTTCTGCATGTTTTTTGGTAGTTTCGTGATGCATTTTCAAAGGGAAAAACGTAGCAAGAAGAAACAACGGAGACAAAAGGCGCGGAACTAAGTCGTCAAAAGGGATGATTAGGTTAGCGGCGTGAAGGTACTGGACGAGAATTCGATACATCGACGATGAAAACAGCGAACCAAGTGGCCGTGAATGTTCAATCCATGAACAAGGATATGGGATAGGGAGATAGTCCGAGGACATCAACCTTCCTCCGTGCGACGGCTGGGTCGGTCCGGAAGCGGATGGCGACCTGCATAAATAGCGTTTTACGCAGTCGAGATGTCGAAAGATGAGAAATAAGTGCATGGTCCCCTGAGACGGGATGGATATGTCTTGATAACGAGGACCCGAAGTGGTGTAAACAAGGCTGGAGACGAAAGACACCCAGTATTCACAAGCCTCAAAAGAAGGGCATGATGGAGTAAGAGAGCGGAAATTAGAGCACCGCGCTTGGTGACGGGTGCAACATTTACGATGGCGAGAAGAAGCTGAATGAAATGAAATCTATGCGTAGAACTCGACCAGCTATAGCTGGAAAGCGACCGTAGAGACTATTCAGGCCCGTATCCAGGTGGATCGATAATCCAATGGTAAGGGGTGAGGAGCAAGCGACCGTCGAGATGTGATATAACCATACTGGTGCAGGGGTGTCCAGGAAGCCGTTGGCTGAGGATGGCCCCCAGTCCCGTCGGAGAACAAATGGATATCACCACATCTGTAGTCAAATCCTCCAAGGGAGTATCCGCGGACGTGATTAGGGCCTGCATAGTATTCAGGAGTGCATAAAGGCTGAGGCTGCTGCACCGCGGAAGAACAGCTTATAGGGGCCCAGTAGGGATACTGTGGGACAGGAAGAGTGTTCGCTGTGTAATCACCCTCTGGATGGTGCCTGAGCGGGGCGTATGGGAGACCAGCGGTTGGCCAAGGATGATAAACCGTCGAAACCGTACCAAGGAAGTGCGGTGCGAGAGAGGACTGAACGGGCGGATACATCGGACCAGCACGACCACCTGGGCGACGTATCGGCTCATCGCCGGCGGGACTCCACTTGGCGGGTGGTGGCAAGCCGATGGTGCCCTGGAGAGATGACATAGGGCGATGATATACTGAAGCTCCATTGAGGGTATCATCATGAAGCTCTGAGCCGGAAGTACCTGAGAAACCTCCGTTGCTAACTCGGCGTCTGGGCAAATACTCTTCTCTGAGAGGACCATCCTCGTCCAAGTCAATGTCGAAGGTCTCAGGTTCTTGCGGGACAGCGGAAAGCCCAAGCTTCTCCTTAAGTCTTTGCTCTACACCAAGGAATACCGGTTCGTTCATGGAATGACCGAGCGGGGCTTCCATGATTTCTTGGATGGTTTTACGAATGAGTCCATTGGGGTTAGATACCGGACGCGCGATGGGTTGAGGGTAAGTGGTTGTGGTAAGGGAATGATGGTAAGAGAGCAGGTGGTTAAGCCAACGGGACCAAGCAGACGAAGAAATCGACAAATCGTGCGCAAGGATGTCCAGGGCAAAATACTCGAGTTTATTTAGCAACTTCACAGGGACGTTGGAGATCGTGTGCCTACAAGCAATATTAGCGAAGAACACTACTTTTAGAACGGATACTGACCAAGTCTTGTTGGAAAACGTGTGATCATCCAGCCACTTGTTTGCCAACATGCATCCCAGAACAATAAGCCTGAAGGTGGCGGTGCCCTCAAGAGATTCGCCATCGACGACCTCACGCGTATCACTGAGTAACTCAACCCTGAAGCGCCGTTCCTTCACATGCTCTGGACCTAAACCAGGCGCACCAAAGTACACAGGTAACCGCACGATATACCACAATGCCAACAACATTGCTGAGGGCTGGAGCAGCGTCGACATCAACAAGGAGTGTACCCGGGTAGTGAGATACAGAGGCATGGGCTGGCGAAGCTGTGGTGCATTGGAAAGCCTGACAACGCCAGTTAACGCATTGTTATATGAACAGATAATGACAAACTCACGTGTAAGGGGCGATCGTCTGAGGGAGTACTAGCACGTTCGTGCAAACCTTCCATACATAGGAGAGAATCCATTCAGCCATGGGCTCGGCGAGTTGCTTATGAATGAAGCCCGCGTTCGGAGGAGGTTCATTGACGGGGACGACCGACTCTTCCTTAATTTCGGGGTAAGAATGAAGATGGCAGAGGCGAGGGTCACAATTGACCGAAATGGGTAGTTGCAGTTCC
Organism: Hemileccinum hortonii; assembly: GCA_038090055.1. Taxonomy (NCBI): domain Eukaryota; kingdom Fungi; phylum Basidiomycota; class Agaricomycetes; order Boletales; family Boletaceae; genus Hemileccinum; species Hemileccinum hortonii. The sequence continues at coordinate 16,335 of JBBPLZ010000008.1, read as the reverse complement.
TGAGATCTTGATGGCACAAGAGAGTCGTGGAGAATTGTGGCATCCGAGGCAGACACTGCTCGATCGACGTAATCTCCGAAAGGTGTGACTGGTTCGATGGGACTCGAACCCACATCACAATTCATCATGTCAGGGGAATCGTCTTCCAGGCCACCATCATCCTCGAGATAGAAGTCCGGAGCAGGAGGCCACGCACGCACACCAGAAACATCTCCCCCGATCAACTCTGGCGGAAGACACTCGCTCGGAATATCCTGGGTATGTTCCAGACCAACGGGTTGATTATAGGCAAGAGGATTGCGCGAAGACATTCCCAAACCACAACTCGGTAACAAGGTGTTTAGGGGCGGAATACACGTTTGCACGTGGGCTCCTTTAATGACGGGCGCGTCGACCGCGCCAGCCAACCCTTTAGAAAAATCCTGGTAAGCGTCTATGGGCGCGGGACGAGAATCGTTCTCCCAGACGTGGCGAGTCTTGGTTCTTCTCCACGAAGGCAGAGAACTGATCCACTGTTCACGACTGCCAAAAGACGGTGGCGGACCTGTTGGAGACGAAGGAAGCGTACGCTTCAGAAGATGAAAGACAGAAGACTGTGGGTTTGTGGTGCCTCCAGATTTAGTACGCTTGTGAAGAACAGAGTTCGCAGTAGGGACTGGGACTGGCATCTGCAGGTGAACGAGGACAGAGGGTCGACTGCCAGGTGCAAGAACACAGAGGCAGGCCGGTTCTCTAGAGTAAATAAGCCTGGCTCCTTAGGTCAAAGAGCAAAAGAGCGGCAAAGGTCGTAAGATGAGTCGTTAAAAGAGCCAGGGATGCGGAAGAGTAGAATAGGAGAAAAGGGGAAGAGATTGCGGTAAGAGTGGCTAACGCGCAGCAAAGGCGTGCCTTTTGATGAGCTCCAAAGGGATGTGGAGAAGCAGAGGTGGCCTGGAAAGCGAAGGGCGCTGCCAGATGATGCCTTGTACCGCGAAGGGCGAGGGGAGCTGGAGAGCGCCGACGTTGCCGGGGATGACCTCGTCTAATCTTCTTTGTCGATCCCAACGACACCAACGCTGTCGTAGACGATGAGCCGAGCCGGAAGAGAGAGTTGTTGGCAAGAATGAGACCGACTGCGCGGTCGATCCACAGCCAAAACGGTCCTAACCAAACCAACTGTCCAATTTTTTGGTTATATACCACCGGCGTAACCACGATTATGTCATACATTCACACGGTATAATTTGGCGAGTACATACTCACTGCGGACTTTTGCAGCCGACGAGACTCGAGTCAGGGACCATCGCTGGCCATCGCCGGCCAGCGGAATGAGTCAGGCCCTTATCGATATTAGATATGTGCACGTTTGCACCATGATTGGAGTGTCCAGCTGAGCGGCGGACAAAGTTAGCCCCATGTACTGACTCAGCCGTCCTGGGATTTATCTCATTGGAGCTAATAATGACAACAACCGTTGTTTGCTTTTATTTACTCTTATTGAATCCTCAGGCATTTGACAAATAACGCTTCCTTTCGCGTACTCGCGTGTCGTCTGCCGCCGCATCCATGAGTATGGTATTCGCACCTCCTCCGGGGGGTGATGCACAAGACAGCACCAGCAGTATACAGCAACTCGGCCTCGATTCTATCACTCTCGGACAGCTCAGGGCTATGGTCACATCTGCACCCAAGCCCAAGGCAGGCCAACGTGTATCTAGTCTGCGCATCGGTTGTTGACCGTGTGTGCTTCACAGCAATCATTCTATGACTTTCGCTACGATGACGAAGACACGGTAATGAACGAAATTGATGAATTCTACTCGTACGTAGAAATGCCGCAGGTGGCAGAAAATCTGAAAGCCTGGCAAGGTTCATTTCCTGGAGGTTCGTCGCTGAGCTTGACCATCATCCGTGTTCGTGCGATTTTACCTTGCTCCAGAATGGACCAGCCCCGAAACTACCGATGCACAGAGAAGGACGCACATAGAGTTACTCCTAGAAAGCCTCGAGCACCGTGACGCCGAAATCCGGTTCACCAACGCCCGCCGTCTCTTTTACGTGCTTCAAGGTTAATTTATTCCACGCCCCTCACCAGACGATTCATTTATGTCACGTCCCAATTAGGCACATTTGCAGAAACGACATCTCCGGAGCACCAGCTGCACTGGATTTACGAAAACTGCAAGGTGGTTCGCAATGCGAACGGCTTAAATACAATTGTGGAGTCTATAAAAATTGCCAGCCAAAAGCACGATCTACTGTGGTATGCATCTGAACTCGCGTTTTTGCAACCTTTTTCACCAAACTCGCACCAGTTCGCTTTCGGATGCAGATGCTGCTCATTTCCAAATCACCGCTGCAGAGAAGGCCGACTTCTTGGAAGAGTTTACCACCGAGATATCGGTTTACCTGGGAATGATGTATCATTTGATTGAAATTTTCAAAGAACACGACGATTTTGCAGATGAGCTCAGTAAGCCCCACGTAATCGTACTCAGATTCAGAGTCCAGTGCTGAGTCAAATTTTCAGTGAGCATGGACCCGCCTTTACCTGTATATCTGTTCAATGTCGTGTCCGGTCTGAAAGACAAAAGCGCGAAAGGCTATCCAATCAAAAAGGTGCGGTTTCCCTATCACAGACGCCGGTCACTCTCACTGTCTGCAGCTCCTTCTCGTTCTGTGGAAGGCCTTACTAGCATGCTGTGGAGGGATCAGAGAGTTAGCTCGCGTGAAAAAGCTTGCACGGGAGCTTGCATCGCTTCCCCCAGTGCCTGACGAAGGTGAATCTGCTTCGTCCGCGCGATATCGGTTGATTCCATCGCCGCCTCGTTAGCTGTTGCCATAAAATGCACACCATTCGATCTGGAAGCATTTCATCAAGAGACTTCTGTCAAGTACCCGACCTTCACATCCCCACCAGCCCCAAGCATCCGCCTTACAGAGACTACTCGTGGGAAATCTCTGTTGTCACTTCCCGCAGTGAAATTGGCACAGGCATATTCACCGATTCCAGTTCGCCATCACTACCACCATGATGACCTGGAGCATCAACCACCGATACCAGGTAGTTTGAATCAGGCGTTCCAGCAGCAGCCCCAAAATACAGGATTTCGCCCTAATCCACAGTCTGCGACGCCAGCACCCTCCCCGCCACCCTCCCCGAAGCCGAAGAAGCAGCAGTATCAGACCGATCAAAACCGACCATTCTTGTTCCCTTTCTCTCGTAAAGGCCGTTTCGGCCCTAATAATGTTCGGTTGGTTCCCTTCGCTATCGATGAGGCAGACAAACTCTACAACCGACATATGTACGTGAGCCTTTCATTGTGGCAGATGTGGCGCACAAGGGAAGAGTGTATGACTGCGGAAAGTGGATTGGAACATTTACCCGGATCGGAAGGCGATGCTGAATCCCCCAAGGTGACGTCGGAGGTCATTTTTCCAGCTACTTCTTTGAGATTGTTGGCTGACTGTTCATTCAGGATACTGAGAATGCTGAGGTGCTGGCCGATGTTGCATTGCTTGATGCCAGAATTGCGGAGGCTGAGGTGGAAAATGTCGAGGCCAAATCCACCGCAGAAGACCGGAGAGCCAAAGAGAAAAAAGAGGATCTCAAGCGCCTGAAAAGAATCGAAGTGATATATGTGAGCAAAGGTTTAAGCGTTGCTACCGGAAGCCGATATGGTTTTATTCGTAGAGCTCTGTTCTTCCGGTGCTCTCAGGCTGGGTGTTAGTGCTGCTAAAACTGTTATTAGCAACCGTTTCGGCCGGAACAGGTCAACAACAACACCCTCAGTCCTCTACCTCTTCTGTGTTTCCGCCTGGAGTGGCTTCACGTAAGTCTCACAACTAATAAAGTTACCCATGCATCGTTCGCATCATTCACGATTTTACCTAGCACCTGAGCAACCCCCGCCCCCTCCGCCAACTCTTGACGACCTTGACGTTACCCGACACCGCGAGATTACGTCTAAAGCAGTCTCTGCTATTTTGTTGTTGACATTGAAGTGGTTCAAAGCATCCCGTGAGTTCCTTGCTGATCTATTTTGCAATAAATACAGACGTGCGTATCGCTAGATGTGATGAAGTTTCATCACCTTGGTCAACTTTTACTTGACACAAACTGTTTGCTCTTGATCTTGAAAATGTTTGGTTTGCAAGAGGTCTCAGCATCAGTTGTTTCCAAGGCTGATTCTCCCGATCACAAGTAAGCTCAAACTATCATCTAAGCACCACTCAAAGTAACCCCCATCAGTTTCTTCAGGTACTGCCAAATTCATCATGCACGTGTTGCTCCGCGTATACAGGATGAGAGGCCACGTGCAACTTCTCATATCGTCTTGCAGTCCAAGATCTTACCGAACGGACAGAAGCATGAGGAAGAGGTGGAGATGCTCACTGAGTTCTCGTGGCGAAACTTCTTCTCGGCCATCAATTTTGCAAAGATCATGCAGAAGCTGTCGAAGAGTCGGTCGCACCGCATATGGATGTTGGTTCAATACAAGAGTTCTGTGAGTGAGGAGACGCGGAAGTGGGACCCGCAACTAATCCATCCCCTCCAGGCTGTGCTTAAGCGCGTACTTCGCGTTCCTCATCCGATGTTGCAACTCCATGTTCTGAAGCTAATCAAGAGTCAAGTACCTTTCTGCGGTCGCAAATGGCGACAATGTGAGGAAAAATATTACGACCATTCTCAGGCATTCTGATGACTGGACAGCGAACATGAAGGTCATTACCTCTATTTACCTCAATTGTAGACCTGACTTGCGCGATGAATGGCTCACTGGTAACGAGATTGACGATGTTTCTGATGCTCAGGTGTTATTCCTTCCCTGTCGCTATATACTTGGCTCACATTAGGGCACAGGCACAAGAGCAAGCCCTGCGCCATTTGGTCAAGTTCTGTAAGCCGTTCATTGTGTGGGGAACACCTGGGAATGTTAAACATAGTTGGGTAGACAACACTAACCGGTATGGTACACAAGCCGCAAACCAGCATAGTCAAGCGCATCGCCGTTCGGCCAGCATATCTCATAATCTGGAGGGGTTGCCACCCGGATTGGACCTGGGAAACATGATTCGACCTCTTGGAACTCCGAATATTATAGAAGCCGATGTCTTCCCGCCTCCCCGCTCACAGGCTCCAGACCCATCGATTTTCTTACCTTATACCACGGAAGATCTCGCTTTTGAGGAAGAATATGAAGAATACTTGTCCGATCTAGGCTGGTCGGATGATCAGGTACCTCCGCTGCCCTCGGCTTCAAATTCGGCATGGCACCGGCTCCCTGAATTTGTGTCCCACATGACGGACAACATCAGCGACAGCGAAAGTGTTGTGTCTATTGGTGACCTTGGCGATGATGCCAGGTTAGAAGGTAGAGAAGATCGTGATATTCCGGATGAAAACTTAAATAACTGGGAGGTGAGCGTTTTGTCTTTGGATTCATAATTCTCTAAGAATTACCTCTGTGACATCAGCACATGAGCCCGAAGACCATGGCCGCCCTTCCTAAGTCGCCCGCCAGTAACCGCCGATCAAGCTCTGGAGCTGGTCTTCGCCCTGTGCTACCCTTCGGTTTGGACGATAGTAGTGCTGTTGACCTAGATGATGAAGACGAGCCCGAGTTGGGTCCTATGCCAAGGGAACAGTCTGGTCCCTTCGCTTCAGGCGGTGGAGTGGATGAAGTCGAGTATGCTTATGGGTAAGTCTCGACTTCCAAACCTGGCTCCCTCAAGACTCATGTGTTATTGTAGCGTTTAATGTCTGGGTTGGTCCGTCATTAGGTCGGCTTGTGAGGTTTCCAGCCACTCTTTTTTATCATGGCCCGCGCATCGCGCCTCCCTCGTATGAATCTTATCTACTTACGTGATAACCTGTTTTGATTCGGCGAAACCCGACGTTTGAAAGATTTCTTTCTTCCGTTACCACTGGGCCAACCAACCAACAGTAGATACGGAACATATAACAATGATTACCATATTTACAAGCACCTCAAAACGAGCCCTTCAGTCTTGAAACAGCCCATGGTGTACCAGCCTCATAGAAATCCATTGGATAGGCTGTTATTCCCATCCTCCCTCCTTCAGTCGCCTTACCCATCCATCCATCCACTCGCCCCAATGCCACATTAGCCTCATACGGACTCAAAAGGGGTCGAGCAAAAGCGTAACCCCAATCAATAGATAGCCTTGGACACGATGTTTGTACAAAGGTTGATATATGGGGATTGAACAATGAGAGCTTCGCGGGCGACACTTCAGAGAGTAGGATCGGCACATAGGGTATAGCAATGTGTGGCACTGAAAGTTGATTTGTGATTGCTTGGAGTTGCTTAAAGCTTCCCTGACGTCCAAGTGTTCCCAGAATAACTCCCCACAGTTGGGGCTGTTGAGATGGATTGGAAAGCTCGCCGGTGGGATTTAGTTCGGCTGGGTCAAGGGATGGAACGAGAGAGGTGACGCTCTCGCGGGCAGACTTGACAGCCTGGTCTCGGATTTTTCGCATCTCGTTATGATTATAGCGCTCTCGAGTAAGTTTCTTGGAGTAAGGATCGTATCGAAACGCGGGGACAGTAGGATTCGCAATCATGATTGCCTCGAGGTGAAAACGACCGTCCCCAAGGTATCTACACCAATTTGGTCAGATTTCGAAACTAAGAATTGCAGACATACAACAGTGCGTCAACCTCGTCAAGAGACGGAGCTGTGCAACCTAAAATCTCCCCAGGAGAAAGTGGTTTAGAACGAGGTACAATAGCTTCGTATTTACCAGTCCAGCAGCTGGACTTTACATCGGACGGCGAGCCAAGTATCTCGCTGTTTTCATATCCCAGGATGAGATCCTCCTTGAGCTTTTGCAAAGCCGAAACAAACTGGATAGTCGAAACCAATGCTAATCGAGTCGGCTCTTGCGACAGTGTCTGTGGCCGTTCAGGATAGCCCTGCAGCGCCGATGATGACCCATCGATGCGAAGGTATTGGGTTTTCCCGATTTGCTGGCCGGCAGGTATACCCGCACTACTCTCCTCTGAGTCCACAAGCTGTTCGTAGAATGTAGCGCGGTCACTCGGGAGATTCAGGCGAACCGTGTCTGCGAGGTGTGCGGAGTCGATGGCTATTTCAACGAATACATAGAGCGTCTTGATCCTTGTTTGGTCGATTGGAACTAGGATCCAATTCAGACGATAGCAGTCCATGTATCGGGCAAGACGAACCGAGACAGCTGTGTCCATAGTGGACGAGCATATCGCAACCCAAGGCGACTGCGGTGTAGTCGTCGATACAACATGCCCCATATGTGACATCACCCATGATGACAGTTAGTGCATCGGTGAACCTGTGTGGCGTTGGAAAGCAAAAATTTAGATGAGAAACGGTTCGATGGACAATACTATGATCACCTGCGCACCGCTCGATAATGTCTGCGATGGTGCACGCAAACATCTGAAGACCCTCGGGCATCTGAAGAGCGACCATTGTGGCTCTATTCCTGCGAACATGGTATATTGTCTTATGGATTTCGAAAGAGTAGTTGGTGGGCAATTGCTTGATCGCCTGGTTGAGCAGCGGATCTGCGAGGATTTCTTCTGGAATATGATTCGCGAGCTGAGGTGGTGCAGGACTGCGCTTTGATAGCGTCGCCGATTTTGACCCTATGAAGCGTTTTTTGGGTTTTAAAGCAGTTTTGTGTTCGTCTGCCATTGCAAGAGCCAACGTACGAAGACAATGATCACGTGGTTAACTCGTCACTCCAGCTTGAACGTAGTACCCCCTTCAAGTTGACTCTTGCTCGTTTGGTTGGCCGGCACGATGGCACTCCCCGACACAGGTCAGTGCGTCATGAGGGGCTCTTGTGGGTCCAAAGGTTGGTTTGGACAACAGCTGCCTTGTCCTTACGACGGTCCACCAGTCGAGGTGTGCAAGCTAACTCTCCTTATGGGAGGATAAGCTGACAATACCGTTTACTTCAGCCCGAAGATCAGCATGCTAGGGACCTCCTCGTTTCTGTTTGTGGTGCCGAGTACGCCGAAGGACCAACCTGTTGTACCTCAGCCCAGGTCGAAACCCTACGAGATTCTCTAACGCAAGCAGAACCTCTCATTTCATCCTGCCCAGCCTGTCGCAACAATTTCAGGTCGTTCTTCTGCTCGTTTACTTGTTCACCACAACAGCACCTTTTTCTGAATGTAACCGAAACACAGAAATCCAGCTCCGGAGAGACTGCAGTCAAGACTGTCGACTTTTTTGTTGGAGAACAATTTGCTTCGGGTTTCTATGACAGCTGCAAGAGCGTACAGGTTGGAGCTACCAATGGATACGCTATGGACCTCATCGGTGGTGGTGCAAAGACATACTCGGAATTTCTCAAGTTCTTGGGGGACGAGAAGGACCTTGGCAGTCCCTTCCAAATCAATTTTCCCCCCACTCCCCACCCGCAAATTACCTATCTAGATCCAGTCCCGAGGAACTGCGCAGATAACGATTTGGCTAGTCGATGCGCTTGTATCGACTGCCCAACCGTCTGCCGCGCATTACCCGACGTTCCCGTTCCAGGCCAAGAGTCCACCTGCCACGTTGGTCTTCTCACCTGCCTGTCCTTCATGTTAGTACTGGCATATTCTCTGGCTGTCTCGTCGTTCCTCTTCGGATATCTGTTGCAAGTTACCATTCGGAGACGGAGAGAAAAAAGATACGAACGCATGGCTTTGTCTGCAGATGCTGGATCATCCACGCTCTCACCCAGGTTACACGCAGGTGGGTTAGTGGGAGCTATATCACTCTCCCATGACCAGGAAGAGTCTATTACCGCTCCATCCACGGAATCCCGGCCACTGGGACGTGGCGTATCGCTCTTGGATCCTATCGGGGCATCTCAGCCACGACAGCATCGCTTGAATACCATGTTGAGACGTGGTTTTTACCGTGTCGGCTTCTGGGCAGCTTCGTCGCCATTCCTAACCTTTTCGCTCGTGTTTATGGTCGTCGGATTGCTCAATCTCGGTTGGAAGAAGTTCGATATAGAAACCGATCCGGTGAGGCTATGGGTTGCCCCGGATTCTGAGAGCAAACTACAGAAGGAATTCTTTGACGAGCATTTTGAACCATTCTACCGCGTACAGCAGATCTTCGTCACAAATACACCAAATCCATCCATGGAGAACCACGGCAATGCGTCACTTATATCTGTCCATTCCGGGGTCCTTTCTTACAAGCATCTTGACTACTGGCTCGATGTGGAGAAAGATATCCGCGAACTTCGTTCGCATCCGCATGGCTATCGCCTTACGGACGTATGTTTCAAGCCTGCTGGTCCGCGAGGCGCATGTGTCGTGCAGTCGATTGGAGCGTGGTTTGGCAATGATTTCAGTGATTATGATGAATTAACCTGGGCGGACCGCGTATCGCATTGCGCCCGGTCTCCGGTAGACTGTTTACCTGATTTTCAGCAGCCGCTTGGTCCGCAATATGTGCTTGGTGGTGTACCTGAGAGCACGCAAGGCACACCATCATACCTGGACGCCGAGGCGCTTGTAGTCGCCTATGTGATATCGGACTCTCTGGACACTGCAGAGCAATCAAAGGCTATGGAATGGGAAGAAGCGCTCAAGGATTATTTGCTTAACTTGAGCAACAGAATATCATCGGAGGCTGGCATGCAGATCGCATTCTCTACAGGTGTCTCACTCGAGGAGGAAATCAGCAAGAGTTCCAACACAGATCTGAAGATTGTTGTTCTCTCATACCTTGCGATGTTCTTCTATGTATCCTTGACACTGGGCAATGGGATTGCAGGGCGAGAAGAGGAGGGCTTGATTGCTTCACTGTCACAATGGGCTCAAAACTTTCCTTTGTTGTTCAGACGAAGAACTGCCGTATCGTCTTCGGAATCCATCGACTCAAGGACCATCCCACGCACTTTACCTCGTCTGCCTCGTAACCTCTTCGTGAACTCCAAGTTTACGCTCGGTCTCTTTGGAATCGGACTAGTCATTCTCTCTGTGTCCTCCTCAGTCGGATTTTTCTCCTTGATCGGAGTGAAAACAACATTGATTATCGCTGAAGTTATCCCATTCCTTGTCCTAGCCGTCGGTGTCGACAACGTTTTCATCTTGGTGCATGAACTTGATCGCCACAACTTGCTGCACGGTGCGAACGCTCCTGTAGCATTGCAAGGCGGCAGTTTGTCGATGCCACGTTCACCCACTCAATCCCATCGTTCACCATTCCATTCCACTCAGGACAATTCCGTCGATGGCGGATCCCTACCATCATTCTTATCCCCAGAGGAGCGCGTTGCACGGACGCTGGCGAAGATAGGCCCCTCAATTTTGCTCAGCACAGTGACAGAAACTGTAGCATTTGCACTGGGAGCTTTAGTGCCAATGCCAGCTGTACGGAACTTTGCGCTCTATGCCGCCGGTAGCGTGCTTCTGAATGCATTGCTGCAAGTTACAGTGTTTATTAGCGCACTTGCGATAGATCTGAAGCGGGTTGAGGTGAGTTTTGATTGTTCGTGTGTTTGTCCAGCTACACCAGTTTGTAGGCTAGCCGCGTCGACTGCTTCCCTTGCATACGGCTGCCATCCCGTATCGCGCTTCTCGATTCCCCGGTAGGACTAGGGACAGTTGCCCGTTTCATTCGCAGGCACTATGCACCTTTTCTCCTACGACCGGTTGTGAAGGGCGCTGTTCTCCTTACATTTTCTGGGTTATTTGTGCTGTCTGTGATATCCATACAACACATTGAACTCGGCCTGGGTGAGCGATACTTTTATGTTCCTCGATTTTCCGCTGAGATACCGCCTTAGACCAGAGGCTTGCGTTGCCTGCAGATTCCTACCTGAATGCATACTTTGACCACATGGATGTTTATCTTGACGTTGGACCACCTGTGTATTTCGTCTCGCAGCAACTCGATGTCACTCAACGAGCAGGTCAGCAAGAGCTTTGTGGTCGCTTCACTACTTGTGATGACTTCTCGATCGCCAATGTTCTGGAAGCCGAGCGCAAGAGACCCGAAGTTTCGTTCATCTCGCAACCAACTGCTTCTTGGATCGACGACTTTTTCAAATGGCTCGACCCTGCGATGGAAACCTGCTGTCGGGTCCGCAAAGCAAATCCGTCGAAATTCTGCAGCCCGACAGACTCGGAAAGGCTATGCCGACCATGTCTATATGAGCAAGATCCTGCATGGAACATCACGATGGTCGGACTTCCTGAAGGAGGAGAGTTCATGCGTTATCTTGAACGATGGCTTATTTCTCCGACCAATGAAGATTGCCCCCTCGCGGGAAAAGCGTCGTTTGGAACAGCTCTTTCACTTGACGAAGCGGGAACGAGTGTGGTTGCATCCCACTTTCGCACGTTCCACCCTCCGCTAAGGTCCCAAGCCGACTTCATCCACTCGTTTGAAGCCGCACACCGTATAGCAGACGAGATCTCGGGCTACACTGGGCACAATGTTTTCCCTTATTCGCTCCACTACGTGTTCTTTGACCAGTATGCCCATATCGTTGCCATCACCCAAGAAATTCTAGGTCTAGGGCTAGCGGCGGTGTTGGTCGTCACGTCAGTGTTCCTTGGTTCATGGAGAGCTGGGTTCATCGTCACGGGGGTTGTTGCGTTGACCGTCTTAAACGTGATGGGTGTGATGGCGGTATGGGACATCAATCTGAACGCCATCAGCTTGGTAAACCTTGTCATCTCGCTCGGTATCGCGGTGGAATTTTGTGCGCATGTCGCGAGGGCGTTTATGAGCGCAGGATCTAGCTTGCTAGTGGATCAGACGACGGGACAGAAAGAGAGAGACGAACGGATGTGGACTGCATTGGTTGATGTTGGTCCATCGGTAAGAAGTTTCTGAGATGAGCTTGCTGGTAAGCTGATGGACAATTGGATTTCCTAGGTTCTTTCTGGAATCACCTTTACAAAGCTTATTGGAATGTCTGTGCTGGCTCTCACCCGTTCACGGCTTCTGGAGGTGAGACTTGCTTAGGAGCCGACTACGTCGCTTGGCCACTGAGTTGTTGTCAGATTTACTACTTCCGCATGTGGGTGACTCTGATCATTTCTGGAGCCCTACATGGTTTGGTGTTGTTACCAGTGCTACTGAGCATTGCGGGAGGTCCAGGCTATGCTCAACAAGAATTGGATGAAGAATGGATGTCTAATGCCATCAGGAACGATGCTGAGTATGGGTGAGCCAATCCAGTTGTATTCCTCCTCACAATAATGAATTTTCTTGCTAGACCCATCCTGGCTGATGATTCGTCAATTATAAGCAATTGAATCGAGAAGAAATTTGGTTACAGCACACAGTACAATAGATACAACGACTCAGTATAAATTTGCATGCAGCTATCGTTGATACCAAGACATTGAACAGACTACGCTGGAGACCGGGACCTACTGTCTCTGATATCTTCCCTGCTGTAGCTCCTTCTCCCCCGACTAAGGGACCTAGACCGGGACCTGCTTCGACTGTACCTCGAGTATGAAGAATATGATGGAGAACGAGAACGAGTTCGGGAGCGCGAGCGTGATGGGGTCTGTGAGCGGGAGCGACTGGACCGCACGGAGTAGCTCCTGGAACGACTGCGACGCCCCCTGGTGTATCCTGCACCGCCACGTTCGTAGCTTGGTGATCTCCGTCTGGGTGGCAGGCGGTCACCGCGTCTGATGGGTGAACGCGAGCGAGAACGAGAAGGGCGGTAGGTGTCTCGTGGAGGAGGGGCGCGGCGGCCATAGCCTCTTGCGCGACGGTACGTATCGACATAGCGCGGGGGCTCGTATCCTCGCCTGCGTGGGGGTGGGGAGCGAGAGCGGGAACGAGAGAAGGACCTACGGTCCCGTCCGTTGCGCACGGGACGTGGACGCGAGCGAGAGCGAGTACGGATGGGAACGTCAGAGAGATCCACTTTTAAGATGAGACCGTCGAGTTGACCGCCGTTCATGTGGGATACAGCCCTTTGTGCTGACAAGGGATCTGCATATTCGAGTGAAGCCTTTCCACGATTTTGGCCGGCTAAACAATACGATTGTGAGAGAGGT
>JBBPLZ010000007.1:42353-58771 GCA_038090055.1 Hemileccinum hortonii | reverse complement strand
TGTTTGGGAATTTTGTCAGCAAGTCCCTCTTTGATAGTATGAATGTTGACATTCCAGATGTCTTTGATTAGCTGTGGAGCGTTAGTGGCTCTACAATTGCGAGTGCAGTGAGAAAAAATGATTGTCTTGTCCTCCCAATCAATGAAAGGATTATGTCAGCAGAACCAGTTGAAACCTAAAATAATGTTATGGGTATCCAAGGTTGCAACTAGCATGTCAACTCCTTTGGAGTGTCCTTGGTATATTAGTATAATTGAAATGTAATGAGTTATTTGTCCATGTTTTGATACTGTACCATCAGCATGGGTGATAGCAATAGGTTTAGAGAGAGGAATCATAGAAATACCATTATTTTTTACCCATTTTTTGTCAATGAAAGTTTGAACTACTCCAGAATTGAGTAAAGCCTTGGTAGCACATTCATGCCATTCATTGTTTTTTCTAAAGGAAATATCAGCCATAATGTTGAATTCTCCTCTGTGAGAGGTAGAGGGTTCAACCTGGGAAAATGAAGCACAAGAGGATTTATAAATAGGGGAAAGAGATATTTTTTCTTTTACCAGGGAATTAAGTGCACTTAGTTTTGAGTCTGGTGCCGCACTCAAGTGAGACACCCTGATAGACTGTGAGTTGTATGTAAACATATTGTTCAGCATATCATCAACTACATCACTGTCCATCTCCCCTTCAACATCAAGAACTGAGAACTTATTAAAAGAAGAAGAAAAAGATGTTACGCTTGGTCCGGATAGAAGTGAGCATAGCCTTGGATAACCCCTAGTTGGCTAAGGGCTGACATGAGGGGTGTCAGAACGGTGCTGATGGGGTGTTTTGTGATTGAGTGTCGAAGAACAAGTCCTGGGTAGAGGGTTACCTAGCAACGAGATTGAGAGGTTCAAAGATGGTCCAATTAATATGGAGCACAAGGATGCAATGCATATGATGGTAGCATGAGAAAGGTGAACTTGCAGGTTACCATGGAGTATCTACTATCGTCAAAGAAAAGGATAAGTAAAACAAGTGCATAGATGATGACAAAGCATTAGGAATTGTAACATTACCCCCCCACTAAACCTGAAGCACCAATGAGGGAACTTGAGGATCCGCAGTGTTGAAGTTCAGAAGTCAAGGGCATAGTGAGGGAGCAAAGGAATCAGGAAGACTGTGCAACGATGGTTGGGTCCATGTCTGGTTGTTAACAGCCTTGAACAAACAATGATGATGAACACCTTAAGCAACAGGCACAAGGAGTTGATAGAATACTAGGAGGCAGTGTCAATGAGTGTTGAAGACGAGTGTCATAGTTTGTGTCCAACATCGTACGCTTTTCACTTTTTCTTTACTTTACACTTTGCTCATATCCTATGATCCCTGAGCATTGTTTATCATTAGTTCCCTTTCCAAAGTCACATGACCAGTGCACATGACCATAGGAAACATCACCTGACCTGGGGTCCAGACCATGACATCATTATGATATCATGTCTCATGGACAACTTCTTTCTCTCATGTTTGTACTTCTTTTCTTCTCTCACATTCTCCCGCCTTCTATCACATTCTATCTCCCACACTTGCCCTAAAGTCGTCTCCCTCTATATAAACGCTCCCTTACTCTCCATAATTTCCCCAGTCCTGTTCACTTGTATTCCTCCCTTCCTCATAGGGACCTTGTACACTTGAATATCACTCTTCTTTACTCTGCCAGCCTAGTCCTTTGCAAAGGGACCACTTTTATGCTCCACCTCGTCACTGTTGTTGTTCCCATTCCCACTACAAATATCGTCTTTGCTGTATCACTTGTCTACCACACTCACCGACAACATCTCTTAGTATTTTATCAACTCCTCGAACCTATCGTCTAAAGGTTCTCATCATTAGTAGTTCAAGGCCGACAACACTTGAACAGGACTCCCACAAAGCCTGACTCATTTACGTCCTGCTTTCTTTGTTTTATGCCACAGTCCTTGCGCATTGACCATTACGTTCATCCCAGACAAGCTGCTGTCCTCGCCTTCTATCAGCTCAACATTCCCACCCCCGCACTTATCGAATTCGACCCCAACAACAATTGGGACCCTGAAGTCTTAACCACCGCTCGCTGCCAAGCCACTCCCTATCGTTGTTGTCCTCGCCGCATCTATTAGCAGGATCCCCATAACATCAGATTTGAATATGACCTCAGTTGGGACTTAGGACGTCCTAACTACTCCATTCTCCACCCCCGCGTTGTCCTCTGTCGTCGCCAGTTCCCATTCGCTTAAATCCCCAGAAAGTCTTTGGAAGATAGGACTTAGTAAGGATGTCAGGTGAACCCGCACTGATGACATGGCAAGATATCTTGAACCAGTTCCAGTTCCTGGCTGGGATCATGCAACAACAAGCACAACTACAACAGCAGTTTATTATGACTACCACCGCCACCACCACCACTGCCTCAACTCCCGCTCCTGCTGTTGTTCCCCCACCCTCTTCATACAAAGCATTCACTGACCCAGGCTCTTGGAACAGCAACCGGGCCACCTTCTGTAATTGGTGGACTAAGGTTGCAGCATGGACTCAATGTCAGTCCACGTTGACATGTAAACAAGCAATGGTCACTGTCCTCCTGTGCATGGATGATAAGGCCACAGATTTTGCATACATCACCCTCCAAGGTTTTATGACCAAGGAGGATAACAAGTTAACCGATGCAGAAAAAGCGAATGTGTGGCCAAAATGGTCCACACTTAAGAAAAAGGTCGAGTCACATTTTTGCATTGATGTCATCGCAGAGGAGTGCTACCACAAGCTTCTCATGTTAAAGCAAGGCAACATGTCAATTGAGGTCTACACACAGCAGTTCAAGCTGCGTCGCTCTGACACCAATCTAGCCAAGGATCAGGTGTTACGTCTCTACAAGGAAGGAATCGACTACCAGATTTACACCCAGATATCCCTCCGCAACCCAGCCATTGACAACACACTGGACAAATGGCAAGAGACCACCATATCTACTGGCAAAGTTTTTAACCAGATGCGACTGGAACAAACGTGTCTGAACACCAACCAGTTCCAACCCTGCTCGGGACCACAATTCACCAAGACAGACACACAACCAGGCCGAGGGGCCCCCATGGATACGCGCGCTATCCAATCCACTACCAAGATGCGTGCCTGTTATAACTGCAGTGAGGTCGGGCACCTCTCAAGGAACTGCAAGAAGCCTCACCGCCCCCAAGGTCAACCCCAGTTCAACCCTCTTATGGGAAGAACCACCTACCCGCCCCCTCACACTCAGACTCAGGAGATCGCCACTCCCTCCACCGGCAAACAAGGTTCTGGAAATCCCCTATGGATGAACGAAGAGGTGCAAGCCTACTACTATGACCTCTTTGAGGCTCATGTGTGCCAAATGGCCACTGATGGACTTAAGAATTTGGGAAAAGAGAAAGCCTAGTGAACCTGGGAGGTGTTCCCTCAGCTATGGACAAAATGCATGTACTTTCTTCATCTATCTTTTCTTGTTCTTCAAATAGGTTTTCTGTTCTTGATATCGAAGGGGAGATGGACGACAATGTAGTTGATGACACGTCAAAATTTGTTTCTACTGATGTTCCACAGTCTACCAAGACGTCTCATTTGAGTGCAGCACCAGACTCAAAAGAAAGTATGCTTAATTCCTTGATAAAAGAAAAAATATCACTGTCTCCTATCTATAAATTCTCCTGTGCTTCTTTTTCACATGTTGAACCCTCTACCTCTCAAGGAGGAGAATTCGACATTCTCACTAACGTATCTTTTCAGAAAAACAGCGAATGGCACAAATGTGCTACCAAAGCCCTATTAGATTCTGGAGCTGTCCAAACCTTTGTTGATAAAAAATGGGTAAAAAGCAATGGTATATCTATGTCTTCACTTTCTAACGCTATCACCATCACCAATGCCGATGGCACGGTTTCCAAACACAGACAAATAACTCATTACATTTCCATTATACTAACATTTCAAGGACATTCCAAGGGAGTCGATGTGCTAGTCGCAACCTTCAGAACCCATAATATCATCCTAGATTTTGACTGGTTTCATTGCCACAACCCTCTCATTGACTGGGAGGACAAGACCATCATTTTCTCTTGTTGTACTCATAATTGTCGAGCCACTAACGCTCCACAGCTTATTAAAGACATGTGGAATATCAATATTTGATCCATTGAGAAGGGACTTGCTGAAAAAGTTTCCAAACAATACCACGCCTTCCTCAATGTATTTAGTAAGGAAGAATCCGAGTGCATGCCCGTATGCAAACCCTGGGACCATGCCATCGACCTTAAACCCGACTTTGTTCCCAAGCAGGGATGAGTCATTCCACTCTCTGACACTGAACTTGAAGAAGTTTGTAACTTTATCTCTAGTGAACAAGAAAAGGACTATATTCGGCCCTCTAAATCCCCTCAAACTGCACCCATCTTTTTTATTCCCAAGAAAACCAGAGAAAAATGCCTCGTTATGGATTATTGCTATCTAAATGAGGGTACAGTAAAAAATTCATATCTCCTTCTGCTCATTTCTTCTTTAGTCGACCGCCTCAAGGGCGCTGACAATATACTTACCTCAATCTGTGATGGGGGTATAATAATGTTTGAATCAAAGAAGGCGACGAATGGAAAGCCGCCTTCGTCACACCACTTGGGGCTCATGAGCCCATCATTATGTATTTTGGCATGACTAACTCCCCACCCACTTTCCAACAGATGATGAACAACATCTTCAATGACATGTATGCCATTGTCATCGTCTACTTGGACGATATATGTATTTTCACAAAGGGAAGGTCTGACGACGATCATTCCAAAGTTGTCATGGAGGTATTGCAGTGCTTGCGTGACAATGACCTCTATGCTAAACCAGAAAAATGTGTATTTAATGCTGATGAAGTTGACTTCTTAGGCATGACTATATCAAAAAACAGGGTTGGCATGCAATCCAAAAGGTTGACATCATCCTCGACTGGCCAACTCCCACAAAACTAAAACAACTCCAATCCTTCCTTGGTCTCTGTAATTATTATCATTGTTTTATTAATGGTTTCAGCCAGATCACATGCCCTCTTAACAATCTTACCAAGAAGGGCATTACATATGTATGTGGGGAGACCCAACAAACCGCATTTGACACGCTCAAAAAATAATTTACTACCGCTCCTCTCCTTGCCTTTCCCGATTCTACCAAAGATATGCACATTGAAACAGACGCAAGTAACATCACCACTGGGGCCATCTTGTCAGTCCTGGGGGAGGATAAGTTATGGTGCCCCTATGCTTTTCTCTCACATTCACTCTCCCCAGCGGAGAAGAACTACTCCATGTATGACAAGGAACTCCTTGCTATTATACGCACTCTCAAAGAGTGGCATCATTACCTTATCGGAAAAACTAACTTTGAAGTCTGGACAGACCATAAAAACCTCGAATACTGGAAAAAACCACAAACACTGTTCAGACAACAAGCTCACTGGCACAAGTTATTACAAGAATTTAACTACACATTTATTTATAAACCTGGATCCACCAACGGCCATGCTGACGCTCTCTCCTGCCGACCTGACCATGGTGATGCTATTGACAACCTCAATGAAAACATCACCATCTTCCCTCCTACCGTCATCTGTGTTGCTAACTTATCTATCCCCGTTACTCTTACCTCCAAGGACATACACATCCCTACCAAGGGCTCTGATGCTGCAGCCAGCTTCGACCTCTATTCCACCACGGATCTTGACATCCCCGCCCACAACCAAACACTCATCCCCACCCATGTCAAGATTCAGCTTCCTATTGACATATACAGGAGAATTGCGCCTCGTTCAGGCCTTGCCTTCAAACATAAAATCGATGTCATGGCCAGAGTCATTGATGCTGATTACAAGGCAGAAATAGGTGTAATTCTCTTCAACCATTCCTCATCCCCTTTCCACATATCTAACGACAACTGCATCGCCCAACTAATTATTGAAAAAATAGAAAACCCAATACTCACAGAAACCAAGACTCTGGATGGGTCCAAATATAACGATAAAGGTTTTGGCTCGATGGGAGTTCAAGCCATTTCTTCCACTACTTTAACACCGAACTTTGATACTAAACTTCGTTTTGAATCAGCAAAAATGGACATTGACACGATCAACAAGTACAAATATTATGCAGAAGAAAAACTTTTTAAATCTTCTAATGGCATCATTTTTGTGCCCCCTTTTCTCCGCAATGAACTTATCTCTCTTTTCCATGATTCTCCTGTATCCGGTCACCCTGGCCATGACTGTACCATCTTCTCTCTTAAAAAGTTTTATTGGTGGTCAGGTGCCACTAAAGATATTGCCACTTATATAGACCACTGCCAGGTGTGCTCCCTCACGAAGGGATCATCAAAGCCACTGGCAGGAAAACTTATGCCACTCCCAACTCCCTCTCACCCTTGGTTGGACATTTCCATCAATTTCATCACAGATTTTCCCACCTCTAATGGGTACAACACTATTGGTGTTGTCATCGATTATTTCTTGAAAGAAATCATCCTTTTCCCCTGTCACAAAACCATGTCTTCCTCAAACTTAGCTATTTTATTTGGAGACCATGTATGGTATTCTCATGGACTACCTTCTTCCATAGTGTTGGACCGAGGCCCTCAGTTCATCTCAGAGTTCACAAAGGAGTTGTGCAAGGTCTTGGGGATTTCTCAGAAACTCTCCACCGCTTACCATCCCCAAACTGATGGTCAAACAGAACGTGTTAACCACGAGATTCTCGCCTATCTTTGAGCGTACATCGCAAAGAAGCAGGATTCATGGGCATCCCATCTCAAAATGGCACAATTCATTCACAATGCCTCTCTCACCACCGCAACTGGCACCTCCCCCTTCTCCATCACACGTAATTATCAGCCACATCTTGGGGTTGAACCCTCTTCTTCTACCGCCCCTGGGGGGTCATTTGCTAATGCTATGGACAAAGACCACAACAAAATTTTCGCCATTCTGCAGAAAACCCAGGATCGGATGTCTCATGCACAAGAATCCAAACACTCCTCCGCTCTGTCTTATTCTATTGGCAATCTCGTGTGGCTCTCCACCGAGCACCTTTCCCTCCCATATCCTGCACATAAATTAACCCAGAAGTTTATTGGCCCCTATTGTATCACCACCCTCCTCCCTAATGCTGTCACCTTTCACCTTCCCTTCCATGTCTCCATCCATCCCATCATAAATATTTCCCACATTAAACCATATAAAGCCCCGCTGGCCAGTCAACCCGTATTTAAACCAGACACTATCACTGTGACTGAAGATCAGCATGAAGAATATGAAATTGACTTTATTGCTGCCTCTTGTCTCCATTGCAGGAAACTTCAATATCTCATCCATTGGAAGGGTTGGGATGAAGTCAACCGTACTTGGGAGCCGACTGTTAACTTAAAACACATGCAGGATGTTATCGCTGATTTCCATTGGTCTCACCCAAATGCCCCTCGACCTATCTGCTCCATCTCCAAGACCAACTTCCTCTCCCTCTTTCGTCCCTTTGGACCCTCCTATACCGAATTCACAGACTCAAGATTGGATCTTGAATCTAGTGAATGGGGGGTAATGTTATAATTTGTGTCCAACATCGTATGCTTTTCACTTTTTCTTTATTTTACACTTTGCTCATATCCTATGATCCCTGAGCATCGTTTATCATTAGTTCCCTTTCCAAAGTCACGTGACCAGTGCACATGACCACAGGAAACATCACCTGACCTGGGGCCCAGACCATCACATCATTATGATGTCATGCCTCATGGACAACTTCTTTCTCTCATTTTTGTACTTCTTTTCTTCTCTCACATTCTCCTGCCTTCTATCACATTCTATCTCCCACGCTTGCCCTAAAGTCGTCTCCCTCTATATAAACCCTCCCTTACTCTCTGTAATTTCCCCAGTCCTGTTCACTTGTATTCCTCCTTTCCTCATAGGGACCTTGTACACTTGAATACCACTCTTCCTTACTCTGCCAGCCTAGTCCTTTGCAAAGGGACCACTTTTATGCTCCACCTCATCACTGTCATCATTCCCATTCCCACTACAAATATTGTCTTTGCTGTATCACTTGTCTACCACACTCGCCGATGATGTCTTTTAGTATTTTATCAACTCCTCAAACCTATTGTCTAAAGGTTCTTGTCATTAGTAGTTCAAGGCCAACAACAATACCATGCCAGATGGGATCAAAGACAAGGCAAAGGATGTTCTGTGCATATGTGGTATCCGGGTATCCCTCATGGGTGCGATGGGCCATTAGGGGGAGGTCTACAGTGGTAATAGAGTGCAAATCAGTGGATGGAGTGGTAGCAAGAGAAATGGTGGGAAGAACTGGAACTGGTATTGTATTTTCTCCAGCTCCCCACCCCACAGTGGCGGCGTCACTGGAGATATCAACATTGGAGATGTTGTCAATAATATGGAAAGGGGATGGAGCAATGATTGAAGAAGAAGACTGGGAGTGGATGGAGGGGTCAGGGACGACGGTGGAGGTGGGGACTGAGACGAGTTGTTCAATGGACATAGTGGTAGGAGGTTGAGCGAGTGTAGGAGCAAAATCAAAGATGATGACACTTTTTATAGTCTTTTATGAACTCCACAGCATGTTTCAAATCGGACTCCACAACCCAGGAGTCTTCTTCAGTGGAGTAACCCTTCCATCAGATCAGGAAGGAACAGGAGCATGGTATTTCAGAATCTTCTCAATTTCATATTCCTCTTCTTCTTTTACAAGGTCTGGAGGAGGAGCTGGGAAATTGGGGCCATGGATGGAGTTCTCATGATAAGGCGACAACAGGGAAGTGTGAAAGACTGAGTGTATCCGCCAGGTTTTGGGGAGGCAGAGTTTGTATGTGATTGGGGAAAGTACCTAGGTAATGGTAAAGGGACCTTCATATTTAGTGGCGAATTTCGGGTTACCATGGAACGTTTCAAGTTCCGTGCTTCGAGCTAAACCTTATCTCCAAGGACGAATGGGGTGAACCATTGCTTGGAATGTGCCACCATGGTTTGATGGACAAGTTCATATGCCACAAGGGCTTCATTGTGTGCCACAGTAAAGGCGGTGAGGTGATCGGAGACAACAAGGACCGTAGATGAGGGAATGACTGAGGGAAGGGCTTGGAGTTCAAAGCTCATCATGAGGAAGAAGGGCAATTGCCCTGTGATGGAGTGGGGATAGTGATTGTGTGTAAATTCTGCTAAGGAGATCTTAGCAGACCAGGATGAGGGTTCATTACCATAGAAGATCCAAAGATGCGTTTCGACCTCTTGGTTGATTCATTCTGTCTCTCCATCCACTTGGGGGTGGTACATGATAGAGAGGGCGAGGTCATACGAGAGGAGGCGTCTGAGTTCTTTGGCAAAGATGAATGCAAATTGTGGGCCACGATCAGAAATAATCTTCTCATAGAGGCTGAACCAGGTGAAGACCTTGTTGAAGAAAAATTGTGCTATTCCTTCAGCAGTGAAGGTAGACGTGGTGGGGCAAAGAATTACCCCCTTTGTACGCCCATGGTCCACCACGACCAAAAGTGAATTGAAGCCAGATGATGGAGGAAGGCCGGTGATCAGGTCACAAGAGATCTGTTGAAAGGGGTGAGTGGAGGAGGAGCAGATGGGGACAAGAGGGGCAATCATGGGGTGTGTGTTAATCTTGTTCTGCTGGCAGACAGCACAGCCAGCAACATATTGGCAGACAAACTTGGCCAGGCCAGGTCACCAATCCTGGGCAGAGACAAGTTGACATATTTTTAGGAACCAGGGGTGGCCTGCTGTTTCATGGTCATGGCACCCAGCCACCACATCACAGTGAAGGGATCCGTCAGGAGGAACATAGGTATGGCCTTTAAAAGAAAGGAGGCTGTCAGAATATGACCAATCCTCGAGATTGGTACGGAAGGGAGACATTTGGAGTTTCTTGCCGACTGTGGCTTGGACAGCATTGAGGACAAGGGGGTTGGAGATGGAGGAGGTGACGAGTTTGTTGTGGAGGGTGGTGTCAATGAGATTGACAAACATGGAGTTGGAAAGGGCGATGACATCAGAGTTGTCATTGTCCGTGTCGGGGATGAGATCTGGGTGGCGGGAAAGAGCATCAGGGCCGGCAAGGAGTTTGCCGGGAATGTGGATGATCTTAAGATCAAAGTCAGTGAAATCTAGAAGCCACTGGGCTTGGCAGTGATTAAGTTCTTGGGCCTGATGGAAATAAGTCAGGTTTTTATGGTCGGTGAATACCTAGACAGGGAATGTGGAGCTATGGAGATAATGGCACCACATTTTGAGGGCACAGAGGATTGTGAGAAGCTCCTGATCATGGATGTCATAGTTCCATTCTGCGGGAAATAGCGAAGCAGAGTTGTAGAAACAGGGATGCCAATCTCTGTTGGCATCAGTTTGGAGGAGAATGCCACTGGTGGCCCATTTGGAGGCATCAGTGGCAATAGCAAATGGCTTGGAGAGGTCAGGGAGCTGGAGGATGGGACGGGACTGGAAAAGTTCCATGAGGCAGTTGAAGGACTGCTGTTGGTCAGCGGTCCAGACCCAAGGTTGCTTTTTCTTGATGAGGTCGATAAGGGGGCGTGCGACTGTGGAGTAGTCAGGGATGAAACGACGGTAGAAATTGGTGAAGTCCAAAAAGGAGCGAACACCCTTGAGGTTGGTGGGTACCGGCCATTTGGCAATACTGTCAAGTTTGACCAGATCCATAGCGAGTTGACCCAGTTTCACAATCATGCTGAGATACTCGACTTCCTTGGTGTCGAATACACATTTCTCAAGTTTAAGGTGGAGGTTGAGTTTCTCCATTTGTTGTAGGATGTGTTTGGTGTGCTCCTCATGAGTCTTCTGATTGGAGGAAAAGATCAGTAGGTTGTCCATGTCGATAATACGCCATTCTGCGATCATGTCATGGAAGGAGTTGTTCATGAATCTTTGGAAGGTTGCGGGGGAGTTAGTCATGCCAAAGAACATAACCATGGGTTCGAAGAGACCCTTGTGGGTAATGAACACGGCTTTCCATTGATTGCTGTCTTTGATTTGGACGTTGTTGTACCCTCAACAAATATTGAATTTGGTGTATACCTGAGCCTCTTTGAGCTTGTCTACAAGGTCAGTGATCAGAAGGAGAGGGTAAGTGTCCCGAACGGTAGTTCTGACAGGGGTGGAGTTTGCCGTCCTTTTGTTTGACAAAGAAGAAGGGTGAGGCTTGAGGAGAGTTCGAAGGTTGGATCTTTCCGGCCTTGAGGTTCTTGTCGAGGAAGTCTTTGGCTGCTTTCTTTTCGTCAGGGGAGAGTGGGTAGATTTTACCAATCTTGGGGGTGAAGGGTTCTTTTAGGTTGATGGCATGGTCATAAGGGTGAGAGGGTGGTAATTCGCCTGCAGTGACTTTGGAGAAGCCCTTCAAAAAGGTGGTGTACTCGGGAGGGAGGACAACCTTCTTTTGTTGGTAAGTTGCTTGATTGCCAGGTCGGTGGTGGTGGTGTAGGCTTTAACTCAAGCAGGGTTGATGACAATTTGGTAGTTGCCACTGATGTAGTGATCACAGGTATAGGCAGAGACAGCGGTGTTGGTGAAGTCTTCTGTTCAGAGGTATTCAAGGTTTTCGTGCTTGAGGTAATTGTAGAGGTTTTTGTCCCAATCATGGTGGATCTGGTGATGGTGAGTGGTTGAGGCTGGTTCCTGGTAGCAGAGACGTGCAAGGAAGACATCATGAGTCTGGGAGTCAACCAAGGATTTCGAGAAAAGGGATTTCGGCTGGTCGGTGGACTTGTTGATCTGGATAGTGTGCTAATCCCAGTTGATGGTGGAGTTAACCACTATCAACCAGGGAAAGCCGAGGATAATTTGTTTTTTTTCATATTTCATGATGTGGACATGAACTTTGTGAGTAACGCCATTGACGGAGATGAACAAGTTGGCTGTGTATTGGATCATACCCTTTTTGTTCAATGTTTCATCAATGTTTTGGACTTGGATCAGTTTCTTGAGTTTGTGACATGAGATCCAATGTTTTCAGGTGAATTGCCAATTGAGGCAATTGATGGTGGCTCCTGAATCAATGAGAGCAGTGGTTTCGATGTTTTTAAGTGAGCGTGAGGGAACAATGAGTTGAATGGGGATACTCAATGATCTATTGTGTTTAGAAGATACATGCATTGCCTTAGATACAATGGGAGAGGATTGCATCGATTGATACTCCCCTTTCAAAAACCCTGTGCATAAGAAACTGTTTCGGGGGCATCTTCATCATCACATTCCATCAAGTCCGGCAAAGCTGTCTCTTCTTTGTCATTCTGTGCAACTGCTACATCACCACCTTTTGACTTCTTTTCTCCAGAAGGTGTAGGTATGGTGGCAAACTTAGCTTTACAGTTTGTGGAAGTGTGACCGGGTTTCCGGCATTTGAAGCAGAGGCCCTTATGGGCACATTCGGAACAGAGGGCATCCGTGAGTTTTGGGGAGCAAGTGGAAATAAGATTGATGTCCATGAGGTTGGAGTCGGCAGTGCAGGGAAGGTGGAAGGTTTTTGAGGGGGCAGCGGGTTTGGCATTTCACGCCCTGATTTCCTGGGCCCATTCCCACATGGTATGGAAGGTCATGGCCTTTTTGTACTAGTCGTCGATCTTGGTGGAGACAGTCTCCATCATCATGATGCGAGACATGACGGGGGCGGGGATACTGGCCGAGTAATAGCTGAGAAGGACATTGGAGTCGGAGATTCTGGCAATGGTGGCGTGGTTCTGGAATTGCGAGGTGTACGAGGAGAGGGAGGGTTTGTATACTCCCTTTGAGGCGATCATACGGATGGTGGACATCCAAGCGATGGATTATCCCATGACATCATGGTGTTGGAAGGTCTTGTTGATCTTGTTGACAAACTTGGCCCAGGTGCCCATAGATACTGTGCCAGTGATGGAGTTGATACCGGCAGTGCGGAAGGTGGTTGCCCAAGTAAGGGCCAATCCTTTCGTCATAAATGAGAGGATAATGCAATTTTCTTTGCCTCAGTGTTATACATGTCAGCATTGGTCAAGAGGTAAAAGAAGCAGGAGTTGAACCATGCCTGGTATTTGGAGAATGAGCCATCATATTTGGAGGGGGAGTTGAGCTTGAGCTTGGCTGGTTTTGCCGAAGACATGGTAGTCGGCGGTGTCAAAGGTGGGGGCAGTGGCAAAGGGTTTTGTCTAAAAGACATTGTAGGAGTTTGAAGAGGCAGGAGGGAGTCCTGGTCTTTGTCAGTGGAGTTGGGGGCGATGACAGGAGGTGGACGCTGTGTGGTGGTCCAATGGGGATCTTGGTAGTAGTTGTGAGACAGCATGGTTCAGAGATATGGCTTACATGATAGTAGCCATGAAAGAAGCAACTTAGTTCATTTGTTACGCTTGGTCCAGGTAGGAGCGAACATAACCTTGAATAATCCCTAGTTGGCTAAGGGCTGATGTGAGGGGTGTTGGAATGGTGCCGATGGGGTGTTCTGTGATTGAGTGTTGAAAAACAAGTCCTGGGTAGAGGGTTACCTAGCAACAAGATCGAGAGGTTCAAAGATGGTCCAATTAATACGGAGGACAAGGACGCAATTGCGAAGATCTGAGTTGATGTGTCGAGAGGGTCAAGGGCAAGAGACTAAGGGTATATTCCCAAGGAGAACTAAGCTAAGGGACAGGTATGTGACGTGGGGGTTTATATACCAAGGAGGGATGCGCATGGACCAAGCTAAGTAATCAGGGTAAAGGGCATGCTTGGTAAGTGCCAAGAGAATTAGTAATGCCAAGCGAAGAAGTATGATTCGAGATGAGTCATGTGTGACAAGGTATGACTCAACATGAGTCAGGACCCAAGATAGCGGTACAAGCGATGATAGCATGAGAAAGGTGAACCCAATGGGGTTACCATGGAGTGCTGGTCATTGTGAGATAAAAGAGATGAATATGTATGATGATAGTGCGAGAAAGGTGAACCCACAGGTTACTATGGAGTATCTACCATCATCAAAGAAAAGGATAAGTAAAAAAAGTGCATAGATGATGACAAAGTGTAAGGAATCATAACATTGACATGGGTGGGGGATGAGTACTTGGTCATGGGCGGGGATGTCAAGATCCAAGGTGGAGTATAAATTGAAACCAGCTGCCACATCAAAGCCCTTGGTAGGGATGTAGGCATCCTTGGAGGTGAGAGTAACAGGAATGGATAAGTTAGTAGCATGAAGCATGGTAGAAGGAAAAATGGTGATATTTTCATTGAGGTTTTCAACAGCATCACCATGGTCGGGGCGGCGGGAGAGGGCATCGGCGTGGCCATTAGTGTTACCAGGTTTGTAAACAAGGGTGTAGTTGAATTCTTGAAGTAGCTTGTGCCAACGAGCTTAACAACTGGAGAGCGTTTGTGGTTTTTTCTAGTATTCAAGGTTTTTGTGGTCTGTCCAAATTTCAAAGTTAGTTTTCCCAATAAGGTAATGGCACCACTCCTCCAAAGCACATATAATAGCAAGAAGTTCTTTATCATATACAGAGTAAATTTTCTCCACAGGAGAGAGTGGGTGAGACAGAAAAGCGCAGGGACACCATAACTTATCCTCCTCTAGGACTGATAGAACAGCCCCAGTGGCAATATCGCTTGCATCCGTTTCAACACACATATCTTTAGTGGAGTCAGGGAAGATGAGAAGAGGAGCTGAAACAAATTGTTTTTTGAGCATGTCAAACACAGTTTGTTGGGCCTCTCCTCAGGTATACGGAACACCCTTCTTGGTAAGATCATTGAGAGGGCATGTGATCTGTCCAAATCTGTTAATAGAATGATGGTAGTAGTTACAAAGCCCGAGGAAAGATTGGAGTTGTTTTAATTTCATGGAGGCCGGCTAGTCGAGGATAGCATTGACCTTTTTGGATTGCATGCCAACACCGTTTTTGGAAACTGTCATGCCAAGGAAGTCAACTTCATCTGCGTTAAATACACACTTCTCTGATTTGGTGTAGAGGTCATTGTTGTGCAAGTGCTGCAATACCTCCATGATGACAGCAGAATGTTTGTTGTTTGACTTCCCCTTGGTAAAGATACACATATTGTCCAGGTAAATGATGACGACGGCATACATATCATTGAAGATGTTGTTCATCATCTGCTGGAACATGGGTGGAGAGTTAGTCATGTCAAAATTCATAACAATGGGCTCATAAGCCCCGAGTGGTGTGACAAAGGCAGCTTTGCATTAATCACCCTTTTTAATATGAATGTTGTTATACCCCCATCGCAGATTGAGGCATGTGAATTTGTCCATGCCTTTGAGGTGGTCAACTAGAGAAGAAATGAGGGGAAGGGGATAGGAATTTTTTACTATACCCTTGTTGAAGTAGCGATAGTCCATAATGAGGTGTTTTTCTCCAGTTTTCTTTGGTATAAAAAATATGGATGCAGTTTGAGAGGATTTAAAGGACTGAATATAGCCCTTTTCTTGTTCACTGGAAATAAAATTACAAACTTCCTCAAGTTCTGCATCAGAGAGGGGAATGACTTGTCCTTTTTTAGGAATGAAGTCAGGTTTGAGGTCGATGGCATGGTCCCAGGGTTTGCATATGGGCATGCACTCAAATTCTTTCTTACTAAACATGTCGAGGAAGGCATGATATTGTTTGGGGACTTTTTCAGCGAGTCCCTCTTCAATAGAGCAGATGTTGACATTCCAGATGTCTTTGATAAGCTGTGGGGTGTTAATAGCCCAACAATTACAAGTGCAATGAGAGAAGATGATAGTCTTGTCCTCCCAGTTGATGAGAGGATTATGATGTCAGAACCAATCAAAACCTAAGATAATATTATGAGTTCCCAGGGTTGCAACTAGTGCATCAACTCCTTCAGAGTGTCCTTGAAATGTTAGCATAATTGAGATGTAACGAGTGATCTGTCCATGTTTAGATATCATACCATCAGCATTGGTGATAGTGATAGGATTAGAGAGAGGAGTCATAGAGATACTGTTACTAGTTACCTATTTTTTGTCAACAAAGGTTTGAACAGCTCCTGAGTCAAGTAGGGCTTTGGTAGCATATTCATGCCATTCATTATTTTTCTGGAAGGAAACATTAGTTAGAATGTCGAATTCTCCTCCTTGAGAGGTAGATGGTTTGACCTGTGAAAAGGAAGCACAGGAGGATTTATAGATAGGAGAAAGGGATATTTTTTCTTTTATCAAGGAATTAAGCACACTTTGTTTTGAGTCTGGTGCTACGCTCAAGTGAGATGCCTTGACAGACTGTGAGTTGTACATAAAAGTATTGTCTGGTGTATTGTCAACCACATCACCATCCATCTCCCCTTTGATATCAAGAACAGAAAACTTATTAGCAGATGGAGAAGAAGAAGAAGA
>JBBPLZ010000007.1:0-42343 GCA_038090055.1 Hemileccinum hortonii | reverse complement strand
GTAATTGAAGAAAGTACATGCATTTTGTCCATAGCTGAGGGAACACCTCCCAAGTTCACTTGGCTTTTTCTTTTCCCGAATTCTTAAGTCCATCGGCGGCCATCTGGCATGCACAAGCCTCAAAGAGGTCATAGTAATAGGCCTGGGCCTCTTTGATCATCCACAGGGGATTTCTGGAACTTTGTTCGCCAGCAGAGGGAGCAGCGATCTCCCAGTTTTGGGTGTAAGGGGGTGGGTAAGTGGTTCTTCCTATAAGAGGGTTGAACTGAGGTTGTCCTTGAGGGCGACGAGGCTTCTTGCAATTCCTTGAGAGGTGCCCTACCTCATTGCAATTATAACATGTGTGCATCTCCATAGTAGGTTGGATAGTGTAAGTATCCATTGGGGCCCTTCGGCCTGGTTATGTACCTGTCTTGGTGAATTGTGTTTCCAAGCAGGGTTGGAACTGGTTTGTCATCAGATGAGAATGTTCCAATCTCATCTGGTTGAAGATTTTCCTGATTGAAATAGCAGTTTCTTGCCATTTCATCAGGGTGTTGTCAATTGCAGGATCACAGAGAGATATCTGGGTATAGATCTGGTAGTCAATGCCCTCCTTGTAAAGTCATAATACCTGGTCCTTGGAGAGGTCAGCGTCAGAGCGAAGCAGCTCGAATTGCTGTGTGTAGACTTTGATGGGCATGTTACCCTGCTTGAATGTAAGGAGTTTATGGTAACATTCCTTGATGACAACATCGATGTGGAAATGGCTTTCTACTTTCTTTTTTAGCATAGACCACTTTGGCCACACATTAGTCTTTTCGGCATCAGTTACCTTATCATCCTCCTTGGTCATGTAACCTTGGAGGGTGATGCACACAAAGTCAGCAGCCTTACTGTCCATGCACAGGAGAATGGCAACCATTGGTTGTTTACATGTCAACGTGGACTAGCACTGGGTCCACATTGTGACCTTTGTCCACCAGTTATGAAAGGTGACATGGTTACCATCCCATGTGTCTGGGTTGGCAAAGGTTTTGTAGGAGTTGGGAGCAAGAGTGGGGGTAGGGGTGATAACGGGCAGGTTGGCAAGAGCCTGCTGTTGCAGCTGAGCCTGCTGCTGCATAATACCAGCTGAAAACTGGAACTGGTTGAGGATGTCCTGCCATGTTACAGGGGCAGGTTCTCTGAACATCTTTACTATAGCCTATCTTCCAAGGGTACTTTGGAGACATCTAGAAAAACGGGAATTGGCAGCAGCAGAGGACGATACGAGAGCAGAGTACAGAGAGGTTTGGATGGCCTTGGTCCCAACCAGGGTGATATTCTGAACGAAGGTAGTGGGGGTCCTGCTGGTAGACTCAGTGAGGACAATGGTGACGAGGAATGGCTTGTTGACAAGCAACAGCAAGAGCTGCAGGGTCCCAGTCATCATTGGGGTTGAAGTTAAGGGGAATGCTGAAATTATCTATGGCAGTAGGGATGTGGATGTTAAGTTGGTAAAAGTTGAAAGCAGCAGCTTGTCTGCAACAGAAATATTGATTGATGTGGGATGAGTGGGGCATAAGATGATGAAGTGGGATATAGCGAGTCAAGCTTTGGGAAGTCCTGTTCAAGTGTTAACAGCCTTGAACAATCTAAAGATGAGTACCATGAACACCCAGGATGAGGAATTGGTAAAAGATGTAGAACCGATGACGATGAGTGTCAGTGATGAGTGAGACAACAAAGAGTAACTGATCATTGAAGACAGGGATGAATATAGTTGTTATAGTTTATGTCCACACCGTACGCCTTTCACTTTTTCCTTACCTTACACTTCGCTCATATCTTGTGATCCTTGAGCACCGTTTTACCCCTAATCCCTTTCCAAAGTCACGTGGCCAAGTACACGTGACCATGGGAAACATCACCTGACCTAGGGCCTAGACCATGACATCATTATGATGTCACGCCTCATGGACAACTTCTTTCTCTCACGATTATGCTTCTTTCCTTCTTTCACATTCTATCACATTCCATCACATTCTATCTCTCACGCCTCCCCTAAAGTCATCGTCTTCTATATAAACCCTACCTTAGACTCCGTAATTTCTCCAGTCCTGTTCATTTGTATTCCTCCCTTCCTCATAGGGACCTTGTACACTTGAATACCACTCTCTTCCCCTCATCGCCAGCCTCATCCTCTGTCAAGGGACTCTATGCTCCATCTCGTCACCATGATTCTCCCGATCCCCGCTATGAACATCATCTTCACCATCTCATTTGTCTACTCCACTCGTCATCATCATCTTTACGTATTTATCAATTCCTCCAGCTTGTGTTCTAGAGGTTGTTGTCATTTTTTGTTCAAGGTCATTAACACTTGAACAGGACTCCCCAAAGCCTGACCCTGCTGCATTCCACTTTATTTTGCATGCCCTGCCACTCACCTGTTGACCGTTATGAACGTCGCAGACAAGCCGCTGCCCTTGCCTTTTATCAGCTCAATGTTATTGCCCCTGCCCCTATCGAATTCGACCCCAACGACGATTGGGATCCAGAAGTTTTAGCAGCTGCCTGTTGCGCCGCTTGTCCCCACCAACACCATCCTCACCGAGTATACCAGCAGGACCCCTGATACATCAGATCCGAATACGACCCGGGTTGGGACTTAGGACATCCTAATCTATCTGTTCTCCGTCCTCACACCATTCTCCGCCGCTGCTGATTCCCATTTGTTTAAACATCCCCAGAACACTTTTGGAAGATAGAGTGTAGTAAGGATGTCAGGCGAACCCGCCCCTGTTACCTGGCAGGATATTCTGAACCAGTTCTCATTTCTCTCAAATATGATGCAACAGCAACAACAGCTGCAACAACAATTCATTACCACCACCGCCACTGCCACTACTCCTGCTCCCATCATCGCTCCCACCCCCACCTCGTACAAAGCCTTCGCCGACCCAGGCATGTGGGATGGCAACTGTTCCACCTTCCGCAGTTGGTGGACAAAGATTGCAGTGTGGGTCCAATGCCAGACCACACTAACAAATAAGCAGTTTACCATAGCAGTCCTCCTGCGTCTAGAGGGCAAGGCATCCGACTTCTCGCAGATTACTGTGCAAGGTTACATGGATCGAGAAGAAGCCAAGTACGCAGACCCGGACAAAGCCACAGTCTGGCCTTCTTGGCTAGAGCTAAAAAAGGTCGTGGAAGAACACTTCTGAATTGATGTTGTCACGGAAGAGTGCTACAGAAAACTTGTGGCACTTAAGCAGGGCACTATGCCCATTGAAACTTTCATGCAACAATTTGAGTTGCTTAGGTCCGACGCAGGCCTGAGTAGTGAGCAAGCACTGCGTCTATACAAGGAGGGTATAGATTACCAAATCTACGCCCAAATCTCTCTCTGATCCCCTGCCATCGACAACACGCTCTCAAAATGGCAAGAAACTGCCATGTTGATCGGCAAAATCTTCAACCAGATGTGACTGGAATGATCATGTCTGCAGACTAACCAGTTCCAACCCCGCTCAGGTAATCAGTTCACCAAGACGGGCATGCAACCAGGCTGAGGGGCCCCAATGGACACGCACACGATCCAACCAGCAAAGGACACGCGCACTTGCTACAACTGCAATGAGGTAGGCCACATATCTCGTAATTGCACCAAACCCCGCCATCCTCGGGGACAACCTCAGTTTAACCCACTTACGGGTCGCACCACCTATCCGCCCCCTCAAACCCAGACTTGGGAGATCGCCGCTTCCTCCGCCGGGTGAACAAGGTTCCGGAAATTCCTTGTGGATGACTGAAGAGGCTCAGACCTACTATTTTGACCTCTTTGAGGCTCGCACCTGCCAAATGGCAGCTGATGGACATAAGAATTCAGGAAAAGAGAAAGCCGAGTGAACCTGGGAGGTGTTCCCTTGGCTAAGGACCAATCGCATGTATCTTCTTCTTCCTTTTCTACTCCTTCTCCTACTTTTAATAAGTTTTCCATTCTTGATGTCGAAGGGGAGATGGACAATGATGTAGTTGATGACATATCGAACTTTATTTCTACTTACGTTTCACAGTCTGACAAGGCATCTCATTTGAGTGCAGCACCAGACTCTAAAAAAGGTGTACTTAATTCCTTGTTAAAAGAAAAAATACCTTTGTCTCCTATTTACAAATCCTCCTGCACTTCATTTTCGCATGTCGAACCATCTACCTCTCAAGGAGGAGAATTCGACATTCTCACTAACATTTCCTTTCAGAAAAACAACGAATGGCACGAATGTGCTACCAAAGCTTTACTCAACTCTGGAGCTGTTCAAACCTTCGTTGACGAAAAATGGGTAAAAAGTAATGGTATTGCTATGCTTCCTCTTTCTAACGCTATTGCCATCACCAACGCCGATAATACTGTCTCCAAACACGGACAAATAACTCATTACATTTCTATCATACTAACGTTTCAAGGACACTCCGAGGGAGTCGATGCGCTAGTCACAACCCTCGGAACCCATAATATCATCTTAGGTTTCAACTGGTTCTGCCGTCATAACCCTCTCATTGATTGGGAGGACAAGACCATTCTTTTCTCTCGCTGCACTCGTAATTGTCATGCTACTAACGCCCCACAGTTAATCAAAGACATCTGGAATGTCAACATTCGTTCCATCGAGGAAGGACTCACCGACAAAGTCCCCAAACAATATCATGCTTTCC
The DNA here is from genome assembly GCA_038090055.1 of Hemileccinum hortonii. Taxonomy (NCBI): domain Eukaryota; kingdom Fungi; phylum Basidiomycota; class Agaricomycetes; order Boletales; family Boletaceae; genus Hemileccinum; species Hemileccinum hortonii. Next base: position 37,666 of record JBBPLZ010000007.1, on the reverse strand, counting down.
TTGACATATTTAGTATGGAAGAATTGAAGTGAATGCCCATCCGCAAACCTTGGGACCACACTATTGATCTTAAACCTGACTTTGTCCTCAAAAAGGGATGAGTCATTCCTCTCTCTGACGCTGAACTTGAAGAAGTTCGTAATTTTATTTCTAGCGAACAAGAAAACGGTTATATCCGACCCTCTAAATCCCCTCAAACCATGCCAGTATTTTTTATTCCCAAGAAAACCGGAGAAAAGCACCTCATTATGGATTATCGTTATCTAAACAAGGGTACAGTAAAAAATTCTTATTCCCTTCCGCTCATTTCTTCTTTAGTTGATTGCCTCAAAGGTGCCGACAAATTTACGTGCCTCGATCTGCGATGGGGGTACAACAACGTCCGTATTAAAGAGGGTGATGAATGGAAAACAGCCTTTGTCACTCCCCTCGGGGCATACGAGCCCGTCATAATGTATTTTGGCATGACTAACTCCCTGCCAACTTTCCAACAGATGATGAATGACATTTTCAACAACATGTACACTGTTGTCATCGTCTATTTGGACGACATGTGTATCTTCACCAAGGGAAAGTCTGACAACGATCACTCGAAAGTTGTCATGGAGGTGTTGCAGCATTTGCGCGACAACAACCTCTATGCTAAACCAGAAAAGTGTGTATTTAACGCTGACAAAGTTGACTTCTTAGACATGACCATGTCAAAAAACGGGGTTGGCATGCAATCCAAAAAGGTTGACACAATCCTCAACTGGCTGGCCCCCACAAAATTAAAACAACTCCAATCTTTCCTTGGTCTTTGTAATTATTATCGTCGTTTCATTAATGGTTTCGGACAGATCGCCCGCCCTCTTAACGACCTCACCAAGAAGGGCGTTACATATGTATGGGGAGAGGCCCAACAAATGGCATTTGATACACTCAAAAAACAATTTACTACAGCACCTCTCCTTGCTTTCCTGGATTCCTGTAAAGATATGTGCGTTGAAACAGATGCAAGCGACATCGCCACTGGGGCTGTTCTATCAGTCCTGGGGAAGGATAAGTTATGGTGCCCTTGTGCTTTTCTCTCTCATTCTCTCTCTCCTGCGGAGAAAAACTATCCCGTATATGACAAAGAACTTCTCGCCATTATTCGCGCTCTTGAGGAGTGGCGTCATTATCTAATTGGAAAAACTAACTTCAAGATCTGGACAGATCACAAAAATCTCGAATATTGGAAGAAACCCCAAACACTGTCTGGTCAACAAGCTCGCTGGCACGAGTTATTACAAGAATTCAACTATACGCTTATTTACACACCTGGATCCACCAACGGCCATGCCAATGCTCTTTCTCGCCACCCCGACCATGGTGATGCCATTGACAACCTCAATGAAAACATCACCTTCTTCCCTTCTACCGTCATCCACGTCATCCAAACTTAACTATTCCCATTACTCTCTCCTCCAAGGATGCACACATCTCCATCAAAGGCTCTGACGCTGCAGCCGGCTTCGACCTTTATTCCACTACGAATCTTGACATCCCCGCCCATGACCAAGCCCTTATTCCCACCCATGTCAAGATTCAACTCCCACTCGGCACATATGGGAGAATTGCACCATGATCAGGCCTCACCTTCAAACATAAAATTGACGTCATGGCCAGAGTCATTGACGCCGATTATAGGGGAGAAATTGGTGTAATTCTCTTCAATCATTCTTCGTCTCCCTTTCATGTATCTAATGGCAATTGCATCACTCAACTAATTATCGAAAAAATAGAAAATCCCACACTTACAGAAACCAAGACTCTTGACAAGTCTGAACGTAACAATAAAGGGTTTGGCTCCACGGGAGTACATGCCATCTCTTCTACCACCCTCACTCCGAACTTTGACACTAAATTACATTTTGAATCAGCCAAGATGGACATTGACGCAATCAACGAATACGAATACTACACAAATGAAAAACTTTTTAAATCTTCTAACGGCATCGTTTTTGTGCCCCCTTGTCTTCGTAACGAACTTCTATCTCTCTTCCATGATTCCCCAGTGTCTGGCCATCCTGGCTGTGACTGCACCATCTTCGCTCTAAAAAAGTTTTATTGGTGGCCAGGAGCTGCTAAAGACATTGCCAATTACGTAGATCACTGCCAGGTGTGCTCCCTCACGAAGGGATCGTCAAAGCCACCAGCAGGAAAACTCATGCCTCTTCCTACTCCTCCTCACCCTTGGGTTGATATATCTATCGATTTCATCACAGGTTTTCCCACCTCTAACGGGTATGATGCCATTGGTGTCGTTGTTGATCACTTTTCCAAAGAAATCGTCCTTTTTCCATGTCATAAAACCACTTCTTCTTCGGACTTAGCCACCTTATTTAGAGACCATGTATGGTGTTCTCACGGACTTCCCTCCTCCATAGTGTCGGACCGAGGCCCTCAGTTCGTCTCGGAGTTCACAAAGGAGTTGTGCAAGGTCTTGGGCATTTCACAGAAACTATCTACCGCCTACCACCCACAGACTAATGGACAAATGGAGCGCGTCAACCGCGAGATTCTCACCTATCTTCGAGCGTACATAGCAAAGCAGCAGGATTTATGGGCATCCCATCTCAAAATGGCGCAATTCATCCACAACACCTCCCTTACCACCGCAACCGGCACTTCCCCCTTCTCTGTCACATGTAATTATCAGCCCCATCTCGGGGTTGAACCTTCTTCTTCCACCACCCCTGGGGGGTCGTTTGCTAACGCTATGAGCAAGGACCACGACGAAATCTTTGCCATTTTACAGAAAACCCGGGATCGGATGTCCCACGTACAAGAATCCAAACACTCTTCCGCTCCTATTTATTCAATTGGCAATCTCGTGTGGCTATCCACCGAGCATCTTTCTCTCCCCTATCCCACGCATAAATTAACTCAGAAATTCATCGGCCCTTATCGTATCACCGCACTCCTCCCTAATGCCGTCACCCTTCACCTCCCTTCCCACGTATCCATCCATCCCACTGTAAATACTTCCCGCGTAAAACCCTATAAAGCCCCGCTGGCTGGTCAACCCGTATTTAAACCTGACACTATCACCGTGACCGAAGATTGGCACGAAGAGTATGAAATTGACTTTATTGCTGCCTCGCATCTCCATCCCAGGAAACTCCAATATCTGATCCACTGGAAGGGTTGGGACAAAGTCGACCGCACTTGGGAGCCAGCTGTTAATTTAAAACACACGCAGGACGCTATCACTGATTTCCATTGGTCTCATCCTAACGCCCCTCGACCTATCTGCTCCATCTCCAAGACCAACTTCCTCTCCCTCTTCCGTCCCTTTGGACCCTCCTCTACTGAATTCACAGACTCGAGATTGGACCTCGAATCTAGTGAATGGGGGGTAATGTTATAGTTCGTGTCCACACCGTACGCTTTTCACTTTTTCCTTACCTTACACTTCGCTCATATCTTGTGATCCCTGAGCACCGTTTTACCCCTAATCCCTTTCCCAAGTCACATGACCAAGTACACGTGACCACGGGAAACATCACCTGACCTGGGGCCTAGACCATGACATCATTATGATGTCACGCCTCATGGACAACTTCTTTCTCTCACGATTATGCTTCTTTCCTTCTTTCACATTCTATCACGTTCCATCACATTCTACCTCTCACGCCTCCCCTAAAGTTGTCGTCCTCTATATAAACCCTACCTTAGACTCCGTAATTTCTCCAGTCCTGTTCATTTGTATTCCTCCCTTCCTCATAGGGACCTTGTACACTTGAATATCACTCTCTTCCCCTCATCGCCAGCCTCATCCTCTGTCAAGGGACTCTATGCTCCATCTCGTCACCATGATTCTCCCAATCCCCGCTACAAACATCATCTTCGCTGTCTCACTTGTCTACTCCACTCGTCATCATCGTCTTTACATATTTTATCAACTCCTCCAGCCTGTGTTCTAGAGGTTGTCATTGTTGTTTGTTCAAGGCCGTTAACAATAGTGATGACATGGAGCATGAACGAGTCCCTTGACAGAGGACAAGGCTGGCGATAAAAGAAGAGAGTGGTATTCAAGTGTACAAGGTCTTTATGAGGAAGGCAGGAATACAAGTGAACAGGACTAAGGAAATTACGGAGAAGGAGGAAGGGTTTATATAGCTACAGATTGCTTTAGGGCAGACATGGGAAATGGAATGTCATGGAACATGATAGAATAAAAGAAGCATAAATGTGAGAAAGAAGATATCCATGAGGTGTGACATCATAAATGATGTCATGGGCTAGGCCTTAGGTCATGTGACATTTCCCATGATCACATGCACTGGTCATGTGACTTTGGAAAGAGAACTAAGATAATTGGTGCTCAGGGATCATCAGATATGAGCAAAAGTAAAGTAAAGAAAAGTGAAAAGCGTATGATGTTGGACACAAACTACAACAGATCTGATGCACAGGGACTCTGTGCAGGGTGCGAACATCCCATGTCATGATGGCAGCCCTCAACACCATACGGCCCATGTTGGATATGCTGCAATAGTGGGAGTCAAGGCATGTCATCTATACCAGGTTGCCAAAATGCAAACTAGCATGCAGGGACCTCTCTCTGATCCCAGATTCAGTGAATGGGGTGGAATTAAATGGGATTCCAAGTCTGATGATGTATCAGAGCGGTCCACCAATGACTCTGAATATCATCAGTGGCTCCATTGTCCTCATGGATGGTGTGACCAAGATATGTCAAACGCAACTGTGGCCCTGATTAACAATGTGGAAGGTTCACATCATGTCACCAATGCTATGGCAGCTATGACATATCAAGTTACTACTGAACTCACATCCAAGATTCACAGCATGATGCTTGCCAGCATGCCAGCATCCATTTGGCGGTATGCCTCCATCCCCCATCGTGAGTGCATCTACAAGGCCTCCAATATCATTCAAAGCAGCAGTGTATACAGTGGTCCAGAATGTCAAGCATGGCCAGCATGTTGTTGAAGATGGGATGTACCAATGTGATGGCAATCATCATTTCTGATATTGTCTAATGGATAGCTAATATAATGGCAGATCGGTTTAGATAACGCCTCAGCAACCGTCTCCCACTCCATCGACTGCATGGAAGTTGTGAGTAGTTTGAATGAGCTCCTGTATTCAGCCCATGGTTAGTCCTTCTTTTGTGTACAATATTGGCCTTTGATTGTCCATAATGTATACGTAGATGGCTACACCTCAGATGGCATAGCTGCAATCGCTTACAGCAGCCTGGGAGATGGAGCAATCCATGCTGTTCAAATAGGCCAATCAGTGGAAGATGTCTCATGGACTGCCCATTGAAGCAGTAAGACTCACAACCCACACAGGGCTATTATCAGTACACCACTTGCATCTGACATTCCACCTCCTAATTCTATGCTGATGATTCTACCATCAAAGCTGATCAGCTCAGAAGAGCAGTTATCACTGGCATCCATACCATCTATCCAATCATGCCCCGACCATGTTCCACAGCCCCTCTCAGTGCATACACTGATTGTCATACAGTGATCCTCTATCCATGACTAACATTTAGGATATCTATCTAACTCCTTCTGCATTCACCAGGCCTGAGGTGAATGTGAGCTCTGTCACAGGCCACACAATGGCACTACACAGTAGTACCAGGTACCCATGATTCTCCACAGGTGTATGTGCCACATGGACCCCCATGGTATAGCAGAACATGATGTATTGCATTCCAGTCAAGGCAGCCAAGAAGGACTCGGATGTTGCTACCATATCGTGAGCCAAGAAGGGAAAACATGTGAGAGCGCTGAAAGGGCAGAAGCAAGCTGTAGGGAAGGAGGAGGGTATTGACTTAGAGGTTGTGGAAGCCACAAACCCCCCCTTTCCCTATGACTTTGAAAGCATTACCCTCATAATTCAATCATTGGGCTCTGATGTGATAGTGTTGACAATGGCACAGCAGTCCTCAGATAGCATCACAGAAGCAGGCTGATCTGATGATTGGCCAATGGCTGCTTCTCAACGGACAAGCACTCTATTGGCCTAACTTATGAACCTGGTAGCCTTGTGCGACAATGACAGATCAGTATTGCATCCGGAGGTATGTATGGAGCTATAGGCAATGATGTACCACATGCTCAGCACCCTCACTATATTGCATTCAGGTGGTTGAGGGCATGGGCATGATATGCCAGACAATTGACAACATGGACAATATTGCAGAGGTCAAAGACCATTTACAGAATGTGAGGCCCTATCGTTCATATGCTGAATGTAATAATACAATATCCTCATCCATCTTGCATTGACAAGGTGCTTGAAACAAGATGCTGGAAAGGCTAGGGCAGTATCTGGTCCATTTTCACAATAGGAATGTGCAGGTCAACAGCACCATTCAGGATGGATTCATGTTGCTAATGACATATATATATATACAATAGATGCTGATCGGTGTAACAAATGCTCACTTCATGCAATCCCTATTTCCTTTATCTTATCTTATCACCATCTTATCTTATCAGACAAGAAGACCACACAGTCACATCTCAAGACATGATGTGGATTTGTCACTTTTTCTCGCTTCAAGGTCATGTGAACACATCACATGACTAAACCCCATTCGGTAACACAGCCTTCATTTAATTTCCATGCTGTGCTCACCTCATGTTGGTGCTTCCATTCTGATGCTGCACCCATCATACACCCTTTTAATGACACAGCATCATGAAACACCTCATGCACCACAGCCTCTATCAAGGCAGTGTCTTATCTTCTTATCTCGCATTTCATGTATAGCCCATGACCCTAGATGACTCATGATAACTCACACCCTTAGCCCAGGGCACAGGGTTATGACATATTAGGATAGATTAGATACAAATAGATACAAACACCCATGTAGTATATAAACCCTTGAATCAGCATCAGAGAACTCCAGTCAAGTTCTCTTGGTTCTCCCCCAAAGAATCATTTGAGAATTTAAGAGCTCAACCTTCTCCCTTTTTCCTTCATCTTTTGTCTCAGACCTTAGCTCGGCTAAGCTTTGTGCTAGTCAAAGTCTTTGGTTGTTTCAATCGGATGTGATATGGTAATCTGGTTCACTCATCATCCTGAAGATATGTATGATAGACTATGACTATACACACCTGCAGTTGCCATCTAGACCAATTTACAGAAAACTATGGTTTCTTTTGGCATGGCATGTCAGACACTTGTAATATTCTGGTAGCACATCTGACATGCCAGGGGCTTTCATATCCTCAATCAAGGTAACTCCCAATGATGTCCACTCCATTTGGGTGGAGCTTCTGTTGGAATTCTTTATAGCATCATAGGTCTGCTATGACCATTCAGCAAGAAGGCCATTTCTGATGATGCCATGATGCCTTCCCCGCTGTATTGGTATGCATAGGATGGTGAGGAAGATGCTCAAACATAGCCACAATTCCACTGAGCTGCATATGTGCAGTAACCAATGTGGGAATTTCATCAGACCAAGGTTCAGAAGGATAGCATCAGTCTTTGAGACAGGACACATCATGCCACATCTTACAGAACTGACACCACCTTTGAACATCTCTATCTGGATTGTATGGCTTGTCACACAATGCACATTTGGATATGCAGCCATTCTATTCCAATCACCAGAAATATAAATATAAATATATGTCATGGTTATCTGGATGTGCATACCTCTATTTGATATGATCCAACACTGTCAGTCCTCTTCCCCTTCCCCCCTTTCCTTCCTGTCTCGTATTGTTTCATGTTGTTTGCAATAGGAGCTATCATGTACCGCCAGTAGAGGGCTCCCAGCTTTATATTGGTGCAATGAGGTGTTGTGTTATCAAAGCATATTATAACCTTGTCAGCTTGAATGGATGATGTCAAATGAAGGTCAGTCCAATTAGTGAATGAACGACAACAAACATGATTCTTACACTCAATGCAGGCAGCATCTATAATCACCATCTCATTGCACAATGCAAGCTCATTGAACGCCATGTATGGATAGAATCTGGAGGGCTGTGATGGTTGGTATTGAGCAGACCCAGTATATCATAGATGTTTGATCCAGACTTTGTATGCACCTCTCTGCTTTGAGGTCCTGTTTGCGATGAAACCATTGTATCACAATCCAAATGTTCAAAAGCTATACATGCCATTTTCCATTGATGCTTACAACACCTTGCATGATGTCATACCTCATCACCATCCATCTCCATTCTAATATCTTCTATTCTGGCCTACCATAATTCCTGATTGAACTTCTTGACTGTCATCTTGATCACATGCATGATCAGAACATGCCTGAATGCTGGCTGATCATACACAGGTCATTCCAGTAGAATGTATGTTGATCTGTACTGACCAATGAGCTATCGTCAATCTATCATTGTCATATCACTCTAGATCAATCAATCAATATATAAATAGCCAAGAACAATTACCTCATGTATGTTATGTTGACAAATGATTGCTGGGACAAATGGAATATATATGTGTCTAGGCATACATGGATATCGATCATTTCATTTCATCTCAGATAGTTCTTCTCTATTGATACCCTATGGCAGGATGTGTTCCACCCCACAAACCATTTATGGATGACATTCTTAGTCAGCTTCCAAACCTGAATATGTCATCCACTCCTCTGGGTCACAGTCAGTCATGCTCCACATTACACCACTGTCTGATTCCAACATCCAGTGTGCAGTCATACAACGATTGGATCAACTACTGCAAATCGAAGGCGATGTTGACACCAACCATGTCATCTCCTTCCAGCTGTTCAGCTCACTCGAGGGAAGAGCAGAGTGATAATGGCATCTCCAGCATTCCTGTTCCTCTGGCACTATCATACAATGATATCCTGAATTGACTTGCAGCATCAACATTCCATGACTCTATAAATGACAATGAAGATGATAAGAAGGATGACTGCAATCTGACTCATCATCAACTACTGTCAGCCAAACCACAATCCCCCAATTGTCCAGTCCTGAAGTGGATGCATGAATATCAGGATACCAAGGACTCAACACTACAGGTATGCATTTCCACATATACCTGCTCCTATGTCTATATCTGTTTCTGACACATTTTACTTGCCTTCATAGCACCATCAGCCTTGAAACGAAAAAGAGGGAGACCTGCAAAATGATAGAAGGTATTGCCACAGGTATCAGTTGACTCTGAAAGCAAGTGCCTGATGACAGGCATATGTCATGAATACTGAGTTGCTGGTCTATTCTTGGATATTAGTGGCCCAGCCACCGGTCCTTATTCATGGTGTGTGGTGCTGTCATATATAGGAAGAACATATTGCCTTATGCTATGTAGTTGTGAAGCATGGTTGAGGGAGGCCTCCAAAGTGTAGAAGGGCTCGCAAGCCAGCCATTGACGACCAGGCCATGGATGGCAACAGTATGCTAGCACAGGAATATGATGTACAGCAGAACTCCTAACACCTCCCTGTGGCAGTGCCTCCACAACAATCACTCCCATGGGAGCAGCCAGTCAGATCTCAGTCCAATTCAGATGCAGGTGCACCTCACCTCCCAGCCTTGATGTCTAGGCAGAATATCAGTGGTAAGAAATACCCCCTTCAATTTGGGCCATGCTCAGACACACCCTTTCTAGCAATGGTCCTGTCTATGGAATACTGCATACACAGATCTTGACACCCTCAGCAACAGAGAATGGCTTGACAGTCTCATCCGCAACTTCTATCTAGCATCTATTTAGCATCACAGTCACAATGTTGCCCGATGCTGTTTTCTCATGATCTTTTGATTGAGACCAGACCTTCAGATCAGTCCCATGGAGGTCGCAGCATATTAGCATGCTCACCATGTGCCCATAAATGAGCCCTGTCCCATGATTCCTGTTGCATTCATTGTCCATGACCCACAGGCTGCCCATTACTTTGTGGTGGTGTTCGACTATCCCCACAACACTGCCTACATCTTTGGAAGGTATATCAGTGATAACAATCCAGAGTATGATCCAAGCTGGGAGGCATGGAATGGGCTTGAATACTGGCATATTATAGCTGGACTTCATCACTGGAATGACATGGACGACCTTGAAATGGTCTTTGTCATGGCTAGGGATTGGAGACAGCATGACTACAATTGCAGACCCACTATCTGTGCTCTAATCAAGAGATGCATGGAGGACGGTCTTGCAAACACCTGGAGGATGGTTTTGGAATCCCTTATGGCTGATGTTGCGAGCCAGAGGCATGCTCAACCTAAATGCAATGAGCGACTCAAACACGAGAAAGAAACAACAAGTAGGGACCTTTTACAAGTAATCCCCTCAACTGGCAAATGAGAAGAGTGGAGCAGAACTCAGTTGGCACAGGCAGGGGACCAAAGTCCAATGCAGGAAACAAGTGAATTAGATTGGGGAACCAGTCGTAAAGAGCTACCTTATATACATATAGATACTGCACACAGACCAAGGTACACTCTAGGGCAGGCATGAGATAAAAAGCAGGGTGTGGGAGCGAACCTTGTCTGACATGAGAGAACAGATAAGGGTGAGCAAATAAGAATGATAAGAGATAAGACATGAGGCATGACATCACTGGGCCTAGACCTAGTCATGTGATATGTCTCACGGTCACGTGCTGCTGGTCACATGACTTCTGAGAAAGGAATGTTAAAGTCCAATGTGTACATATATCAGTGAAGTCTGTCTCCATTTGGTAAGGAGCATGAGATGAGGAGCAATCATAACAGCTGGCCCTCAAATTCCATGTGGTCACATCCTTTGACTGAACATGCTTGTGACCATTTGCCAGCAGTATATGGACAGTTTTTGAAACTACATGCACTTTACTATCCATCTGCCTCCTGATTGGAATTTTGAAGAGCTGGACAATGAAACAATCCAGCAGATGCAGTCTGGTGGAAATGTGGAGCAGTACAAGTCTCTGACTCTGGTCAGCACCTCCTGTCAGGAATGTAGGTCCTTCATTACTCGGAATGCTATCAGAAGGTCCAACAGGGATATGACTGGGAGTCCCAATCAGGATGACAAAGAGGACCACAGCAATTAGGAAGAGAACCAGGAAGGTCTGAATGTTGCACAAAATGTCCATAACAGAACAAAGGCCCTCTTGGCATTGATCAAAAACCACAAGATACTCAATGGCACCCATCTGTGATGAGCACATCTTCCCACCTATGCTGTTGTTCAGCCATCCAGGATGGCCACAAAAGATAAACAGGTAGCCTTGGACAGAGAGGATCTCCACAAGGATGACCAGCTATCCAATGCAGCCAGGGCCTCACGCAAGTGGGTCAAGGATTGGCAGCTGGGTACTTTGCAATGCTTTCCAAGAGTTTCACAACCAGTCTTCCTTGAGGCTTACAGAGGTCACCAATTCCTTCTACATGATCACCACTATGATAATTACAACAGTGGACCTATCTTGGACATGCTACAGCAGCCTGGGGTGTACTCCATCCTGACACACCCATTTGAACATATGGTCCAGGCCCCTGCATGGATTATATGGTGAGACCACGGCTATCACATTCTCACAGAATCCTTTCAGATGTTTTATCTGATCCAGCCCATTCAGATAATGGACCATATCATGACTATGGGAGATGTGCATCAAGCTCAGGAAGGAGATGTCAGAGAGACTGACACAGACCAGGTATGCCTGCTGGCATACATCCTTGGGCTTTCTGATGTATGTCCAATTACAGGTCATGACCATGTGTTGCGAGCCAGAGGCACGCTCAACTCAAACGCAACGAGTGACTCAAACAAGAGGTAGAAACGACGAGTAGGGACCTTTTACAGGTAGTCCCCGAAACCGGCAAATGTGATGAGAGGAGCGGAACTCAACAGGTGCGGGCAGAGGACAAAGTCCAGTGTGGGAAACAAGTGAATTAGAGTGGGGAACCAGTCGCAAAGGTCTTCCTTATATACATGTAACTAATGCACACGGACCAAGGTACACTCTAGGGCAGGCATGAGATAAGAAGCAGAGTGTGAGAGCGAACCTTAGTTGATGTGAGAAGAAAGATAAGGGTGAGCAGATAAGAATGATAAGAGATAAGACATGAGGCATGACATCACCGGGTCTAGACCTAGTCATGTGATATGTCTCACGGTCATGTGCTGCTGGTCACGTGACTTCTGAGAAATGAAAGTTAGAGTCTGAGGCATATATGTGTCAGTGGAGTCTGTTTCCATCTGTTAAAAAGTGTGAGGTGAGAGGCAATTGTAACACCATGAGTGCAGCCCAGATGTTGTATTACACAGGTGACTCTCCTGGAATCAATCAGAGGTGCATGCCTAGTCACAATATGTTTGTGCATGGCTGCATTCCTATATTCAGAGAAGGAAAGAAGTATGTTTGTGTTGATCTCGAGCAGGACAAGATCAACTTTTCTGAGGAAGACATTGAGATCTCCATTGACATAGACAGCATCATCTGGACCACAAGGGAGCTTGTGTGCAACAATAGCATTGGAGTGTACATGACACCCACCTATGATGGCAAGCCCAGAATACCAAAGCACAACCATATCTATGTGGACATCCTTGTTCCCTAGTCAGAGGAAGATCAGCATGCTCTGGGACATCAAATGGAATGGCTATCCAAGAAGTTCCCCCTCACTGCCATACCTCATGCTATCATTGAACAGCTATTATCGTCAACTGGCCATGGTTTGAGTGTCTACATCTTCTTTCCTCAAATGATTCATTGCAGTCCTTTTACCAGACGACACATGAACATGATGCCAAAAGGAATGCTGGATCCCTTCTGGGATGAGGTCTTCCTTCCTGCCATCAATAAGCAACTGAAGGACACAGAAGGCTGGACACCCTATATGTCACAAAGTCTAGAGGAGAGTTGGTACAAGCAAGGAGGTTCTTTATGAGGTTGAAAGATGTTCCCCCTCTCCAACCAAGCATTCCTCAAGGTACAGGACATCATGAAGGAGCTCATTGAGGAACAAGATGATCATGTCATGTATGGCTCCTTTTTCTTTGTGGTTAAAAGCAAGGGCATCAAGCTGCTGACAAAGGACAGTCAAGGAGGGGAGTACATCTCTCCAAAGTCGCCCTCAAGCACAACCTATCATGCCTAGATTGGGAATACATGCTGGATTGCCAGAACAGAAAGCTGCTGGTCGACATCAGCATTTCCTTTACTCCAAAGTCTACAACTCCTGTGGTCGGCCTGTGGAGGCTGGATGTTCTGGAGGAGTCCTATGCAGCTGCTAGATTCAATGTGGGGACCATCCACCATCACTGTATGCTCCACAAGTATGGTGCTCTGCAGGCAGAAATGCCTCAGGACCATGCCCTTCAAACTCATGTGGCTTTCCAAAACACATACAACATCTATTATGAGGTGGTCCATCCCAACAACAATGTCCTCACCTTTACTGAAGACAAGGACACCTATAATCTCACTGCAACCTATCACAAGCAATGTTCCAGCACCATCAAGATCCTTCGCAAAGCCAAGGACAAGACCTATGAAGTCCAAGATGAGTACAGGGTCAGTGGACAGGTAGCATAAACCCTATTAAGGGAGATTATACTGCAGGTGAGGAGGTGCATTATAGCCTCCATGTCCTCAATGCTGATTATTTCCATTTCTCCAGGCCAAGAAGTATATGGCATCAACACCGGTCCTATGGCTTTCCTCTGATGTTTGGTTTGATTTTCTTGCCAGAAAAATGGAGGAAATTCAATGAACACAGATCTAGCTTAGGAGAATCAACCTTCCTAACCTTGGTATTCTGACTGGGATCTTGAACCACATGCTCCGATCGACCATCTCCACCTCCATCATGTTTGATTTCCATGTCAGGGAGTCCTTGATGCTTCTTGAGTATCATCATGTGGTGGAAACAGCCAACATATTTTTCTTGCAAGATCTCATGCTAGACTTTCAGCCCTGTTTTGACATCATATAGGAATGTGATGACTTTCAAGTGCTTGCTCTGATGGGACTGAATGCCAAGGCACAAAAAGATCAAGTGCTTGCTTCCTAATGGCCTATCATCCTGGATGACAGTGGCAACAAGTGTCGAAGATGAGTGAGATACCGAAGATGATGGTAGTGGCAGGGATCAGAATGATAACAGTGACGAGATGAAGCATACGAGGGTCTCTTGACAGAGGATGAGGCTGGCGAGGAAGAAGAAGAGTGGTATTCGCATATACAAGGTCCCTACTAGTGAGGGAGGAATACAAGTGAACAGGACTAGGGAAATTACAATGAAGGGGAATGGTTTATATATGTAGAGAGGGCTTTAGGGCAGACATGGGAACATGGAATGTCCTGGAATGCAGTAGAATGTCATAGAACAAATGAAGCAAGAACGTGAGAAAAGAAGATGTCCATGAGGTGTGACATCATTGATGATGTCATGGGCTAGGCCCTAGGTCATGTGATATTTCTTGTGGTCACATGCACTGGTCACATGACTTTGGAAAATGAAACTAATGATAAATGATGCTCAGGGATCATAGGATATGAGTGAAGGTAAAGTAAAGAAAAGTTAAGAGCATATGGTGTTGGACACAAACTACAACATTACCCCCCATTCACTAGATTCGAGGTCCAATCTCAAGTCTGTGAATTTGGTGTAGGAGGGTCCAAAGGGACAGAAAAGTGAGAGGAAGTCAGTCTCAGAGATGGAGCATATGGGTCTAGGAGCATTAGGATGAGACCGGTGGAAGTTGGTGATAGTGTCCTGCATGTGTTTTAAGTTGACGGCTGGTTCCCAAGTACAGTCTACCTCGTCCCATCCCTTCCAATGGATGAGATATTGAAGTTTTCCGTGGTGAAGCAGAGAAGCAGCAATAGTCAATTTCATATTATTCATGCTGATCTTCGGTCACAGTTATAGCATCTGGTTTAAATATGGATTGACTGGCTAGTGGAGCTTTATAGGGTTTTATGTGGGAGATATTGATGGTGGGATGAATGGATATGTGGGAAGGGTGATGAAGGGTGATGGCATTAGGGAGTAGGGCAGTGATACAATAAGGGCTGATAAACTTTTGTGTTAATTTATGCATGGGGTACGGGAGAGAAAGGCGCTCAGTGGATAGCCATATGAGATTGCCAATAGAATAGGAGGGAGCGTCAGAGCGTTTGAATTCTTGTACATGGGACATCCAATCCCAGGTTTTCTATAAAATAGCGAAGATTTTGTCATGATCTTTGCCCATAGCATTAGTGAACGACCTCCCAGGGGGGTAGTAGACAAAGACGGTTCAACCCCAAGTCGAGGTTAATAGTTATAGATGACAGAAAAGGAGGAAGTGCCAGTTGCGGTGGTGAGAGAGGTGTTATGGACAAATTGTGCCATTTTGAGATGGAATGCTCATGAATTCTGCTTCTTTGTGATATATGCTCGAAAATAGGCAAGGATCTCACAGTTGACACATTCTGTTTGTCCATCGGTCTGAGGATGGTAGACAGTAGAGAGTTTTTGGGAGATTCCCAAGACCTTGCACAACTCCTTTTTGAACTCTGAGATGAACTGGGGACCTCAGTCTGACACTTTGGAAGAGGGAAGTCCATGAGAACACCATACATGGTCTCTAAATAAAATAGCTAAGTTCGAGGAGGAAGTAGTTTTGTGATAGGGAAAAAGAATGATTTCTTTTGAAAAATGATTGACAATGATGCCAATGGCGTTGTACCCATTAGAGGTGGGAAAACCTGTGATGGAATTGATAGGTATATCAACCCAAGGATGAGGAGGAATGGGAAGAGGCATAAGTTTTCCTGCTGGTGGCTTTGATGATCCCTTTGTTAGGGAGCATACCTGGCAGTGGTCTACATAGTTGGCAATGTCTTTAGCGGCTCCTGGCCACCAATAAAACTTTTTTAGAGAGAATATGGTATGGTCACAGCCAGGATGACCAGACATGGTGGAATCATGGAAAAGAGAGATGAGTTCATTATGAAGGCAAGGGGGCACGAAAACGATGCCATTAGAAGATTTAAAGAGTTTTTCATCTGCATAATATTTGTATTTGTTGATTGTGTCAACGTCTATCTGTGCTGATTCAAAATGTAATTTAATATCAAAATTTGGAGTGAGAGTGGTTGAAGAAATGGCTTGAACTCCCGTTGAGCCAAAACCTTTATTGTTACATTTGGACTCGTCAAGAGTCTTGGTTTCTGTGAGTATTGAGTTTTCTATTTTTTCAATAATTAGTTGAGCAATACGATCGCTGTTAAATATGTGAAAAGGGGATGAGGAATGGTTAAAGAGAATTATGACTATTTTTCCCCTATAATCGGCATCAATGGCTCCAGCCATGATGTCGATTTTGTGTTTGAAGGTGAGGCCTGAATGAGGTGCAATTCTCCTGTACGTGCTGATAGGAAGTTGGATCTTGACATGGGTGAGGATAAGTGACTGTAACAAACGCTCACTTCATGCAACCCCTATTTCTTTTATCTTATCTTATCTTCATCTTATCTTATCAGACAAGGAGACCACACAGTCGTATCTCAAGACATGATGTGGACTTGTCACTTTTGCTCACTTCAAGGTCATGTGAACATGTCATGTGACTTAACCCCATTTGGTATCACAGCCTTCATTTCAAATTCAGTGCTGTGCTCACCTCATCATACTGAAACACTTCATGTACCACAGCCCTTATCAAGGCAATGTCTTATCTTCCTATCTCACATTTCAGATGCAACCCATGACCCTAGATGACTCATGATGACTCACACCCTTAGCCCAAGGCACAGGGTTATGACATATTAGGATAGATTAGATACAAATAAGTACAAACACCCATGTAGTATATAAACCCATGAATCAGTGCCAAAGAACTCCAGTCAAGTTCTCTTGGTTCTCCCCCACAGAATCATTTGAGGATTTAAGAGCTCAAACTTTCCATTTTCCCTTCATCTTTTGATTCAGACCTCAGCTTGGCTATGCCTCGCGCTAGTCTTTAGTCTTTGGTTGCTTCAGTGACTGGTTGTGGGTGGGGATGTCAAGATCGGTGGTGGAATAGAGGTTGAAACTGGCTGCTGCATCAGAGCCCTTGATAGGGATGCATGCATCCTTGGAGGTAAGGGTAACAGGGATAGATAAGTTAGTGATGCAGATGACAGTGGAGGGGAAAATGGTGATGTTGTCATTGAGGCTATCAACAGCATCACCATGGTTGGGGCGGTGAGAGAAAGCATCGGCACGGCTGTTGGTAGAACCGGGTTTGTAAATAAGGATATAGTTGAACTCTTGGAGTAACTCATGCCAGTGAGCTTGGCGACCAGAAAGTGTTTGTGGTTTTTTCCAATATTCGAGGTTTTTATGGTCTGTCCAGATTTCAAAATTAGCTTTCCCAATAAGGTAATGGCGCCATTCTTCAAGAGCACGGATAATAGCTAGGAGTTCTTTGTCATAGATGGAATAGTTTTTCTCTGCTGGGGAGAGAGAATGAGAAAGGAAAGTGCAAGGGCGCCATAACTTATCCTCCCCTAGGACCAATAAAACAGCCCTGGTGGCAATGTCACTTGCGTCTGTTTCAACACGCATATCTTTAGATGAATCTGGGAAGGCAAGGAGAGGAGCGGTGGTAAATTGTTTTTTGAGTGTGTCAAATGCGATTTGTTGGGCCTCTCCGCATACATACATAACACCCTTCTTGGTAAGATCATTAAGAGGGTGTGCGATCTGTCCGAAACCGTTAATAAAATGACAATAATAATTGCAAAGTCCAAGAAAGGATTGGAGTGGTTTTAATTTTGTGGGGGCTGGCCAGTTGAGGATAGCATCAACTTTTTTGGTTTGCATGCCAACCCTGTTTTTCAAAACAGTCATGCCTAGGAAGTCAACTTTGTCAGCATTAAATACACATTTTTCCAGTTTGGCATAGAGGTCGTTGTCATGCAAGTGCTGCAACACCTCCATGATGACTTTGGAATGATCACCGTCTGACTTTTCCTTTGTGAATATACACATATCGTCCAGGTAGATGATGACGATGGCATACATGTCATTGAAAGTGTTGTTCATCATCTGTTGGAATGTTGGTGAGGAGTTAGTCATGTCAAAATACATTATGACGGGCTCATAAACCCTGAGTGGAGTGACGAAGGCGGCTTTCCATTCATCGCCTTCTTTGATATGGACATTGTTGTACCCCCATCACAGATTGAGGCACATAAATTTGTCAGTGCCTTTGAGGCGATTGACTAGTGAAGAAATGAGTGGAAGGGGGTATGAATTTTTTACTGTACCCTCGTTTAGATATCGGTAATCCATAACGAGGCACTTTTCTCTGGTTTTCTTGGGAATAAAAAAGACTGGTGTAGTTTGAGGGGATTTAGAGGGTTGAATATAGCCCTTTTCTTGTTCGCTAGAAATAAAGTTACGGACTTCTTCTAATTCTGCATCAGAGAGCAGAATGACTCATCCATTTTTGGGAATGAAGTCAGGTTTAAGGTCGATGGCATAATCCCAGGGTTTGCATACAGGCATGCATTTTGATTCTTCCTTACTAAATACGTTGAGGAAAGCATGGTATTGTTTGGAGACTTTGTTGGCGAGTCCCTCCTCAATGGACCAGATGTTGACATTCCAGATGTCTTTAATAAGTTGTGGAGCATTAATGGCTTGACAGTTATGAGTGCAATGAGAGAAAATAATTGTCTTATCCTCCCAGTCAATAAGAGGATTATGACAATGAAACCAATCGAAACCTAGAATGATATTATGCGTTCCAAGGGTTGCAACTAGCGCATCAACTCCCTCAGAATGCCCTTGGAATGTTAGTATAATGGAGATGTGATGAGTAATTTGTCCGTGTTTGGAAACAGTACCATCAGCATTGGTGATGCCAATAGCATTAGAAAGAGAAAACATAGAAATACCATTGTTTTTTTACCCATTTTTCATTGACAAAGGTTTGAACTGCTCTGGAGTCAAGTAGAGCTTTGGTAGCACATTCGTGCCATTCATCATTTTTCTGAAATGAAATGTTAGTAAGAATATCAAATTCTCCTCTTTGAGAAGTAGAGGGTTCAATGTGTGAAAAGGAAGCGCAGGAGGATTTGTAAATAGGAGAATGGGATATTTTTTCTTTTATCAAGGAATTAAGCACACTTTCTTTTGAGTCTGGTGCCGCACTTAAGTGAGACGCCTTGACAGACTGTGAAACATAAGCAGAAATAAAGTTTGATGTGTCATCAACTACATCATCGTCCATCTCCCCTTTGATATCGAGAATAGAGAACTTATTGGAAGAGCAAGAAGAAGAATGAGAAGAAAGTACATGCGTATTATCCGTAGCCGAGGGAACACCTCCCAGGTTCACTTGGCTTTTCCTTTTCCTGAGTCCTTAAGTCCATTGGCGGCCATCTGGCACACTCGAGCCTCAAAGAGGTTATAGTAGTAGGCCTGGGCCTTTTTGATCATCCACGGGGGATTTCCAGAACCTTGTTCACTGGTGGAGGGAGCAGCAATCTCCTGAATTTGGATGTGAGGGGGCGGATAGGTAGTACAATTTGTAAGTGGGTTAAACTGTGATTGACCTCGGGGGTGGCGAGGCTTTTTGCAATTCCTTGAAAGGTGCCTGACCTCATTGCAGTTGTAGCATGTGCATGACTCAGTGGTAGATTGGATAGTGCACGTATCCATGGTGGCCCCTTGGCCTGGCTGTGTGCCTGTCTCGGTGAACTGTGGTCCTGAGTGGGGTTGGAACTGGTTAGTGTTCAAATGCAATTGTTCCAATCGCATTTGGTTAAAAACTTTGCCATTGGAGATGGCAGTCTCTTGCCACTTATCTAGTGTATTGTCGATAGCTGGATTGCGGAGGGAGATCTGGGCATAGATCTGGTAATTGATCCCTTCCTTGTAGAGACATAACACCTGATCCTTGGCTAAATTGGCATCAGAGTGAAGCAGCTCAAACTGCTGCATGTAAACCTCAATAGGCATGTTGCCTTGTTTTAGCATGAGGAGCTTGCAGTAGCACTCCTCTGCAACAATGTCGATGTGGAAATGGGATTCAACTTTTTTCTTAAGTGCGGACCATTTTGGTCATACATTTGCTTTTTCCGTGTTGGTGATCTTGTTGTCCTCCTTGGTCATAAAGGCTTGGAGGGTGATGCACACAAAGTCTGTGACCTTACCATCCATGCATAGGAGGATGGTGACCATTGCCTATTTACATGTCAGCATGGATTGGCACTGAGTCCATGCTGTGACCTTGGTCCACCACTTACAAAAGGTGGCTCTGTTGCCATCCCATGAGCCTGGGTCAGCAAATGCTTTGTATGAAGATGGTGGGGGAATGACAGCGGGAGCAGTGGTAGCAGCAGTGGTGGCGGTGATCGTTGTGATAAATTTTTGTTGCAGCTGTGCTTATTGCTGCATAATCCTGGCCAGGAACTGAAACTGGTTCAGAATATCCTGCCAGGTGACAGGAGCTGGTTCTCCAGACATCCTTACTGTGCTCTATCTTCCACAAGCACTCTGGGGATTTAGAAGAATGGAAATTGGCAGTGGCAAAGAACGATGCGAGAGCAGAGGATGGAGTAGTTGGGGTGACCTAGGTCCCAACCAGGATTGTATTTGGAGCAAAGGTAACGGGAGTCCTGCTGGTAGATTTGGTGAGGACGACGGCAATGGGGAGCAGCTTGTTGATGTGCGGCGATTAGAGCAATGGCAATGGGGAGCAGCTTGTTGACGTGCAGTGATTAGAGCAATGGGGTCCTAGTCATCGTTGGGATCGAAATTTAGTGGAACGCTGAAGTTGTCTATGGCAGTGGGGGTGGGGACATTGAGTTGGTAGAACTGAAGTGCAGTGGCTTGTCTGTGGTGAGCATAACAGTCAATGCGCGAGGACTGTGGCATAAATGATGAGAAGAAGCGGAATGTTATGAGTCAGGCTTCAGAGAGTCCTGTTCAAGTGTTGTCGGCCTTGAACTAACTATAATGATGAGTGCCTAAACTACAAGCGCAGAAAGTTGGTAGAATACCAGAAGACAGCAGTAACAAGTGTTGAAGACGAGGGAGACAGTGAAGACGATACACATAGTGGGGATTGGAAGGATAACGGTTACGAGATGCAACATAGAGTGGTCCCTTTGCAGAGGACTAGGCTGGTGAGTAGAGGAAGAGTGGTATTCAAGTATACAAGGTCCCTATGAGGAAGGGAGGAATATAAGTGAATAGGACTGAGGAAATTATGGAGAGGTAGGTAAGGTTTATATAGGTAAGGACGACTTTAGGGTGGGTGTGAGAGATGGAATGACATGGAATGCAGTGGAATGTCATGGAAGAAAAGAAGTGTAAACGTGAGAGAAAGAAGTTGTTCAGGAGGCGTGACATCATAGTGATGTCATGGTCTGGGCCTCAGGTCAGGTGATGTTTCCTGTGGTCACATGCACTGGTCATGTGATCTTGAAAAAGGAACTAATGGTAACTGATGCTCAGGGATCATAGGATATGAGCGAAGTGTAAAGTAAGAAAAAGTGAAAAGCATACAATGTTGGACACGAACTATAACAAAAAAAGGATAAATCATTCTCTTTTCTGATGCCAAACTTGAAGAAGTGTGTAACTTTATTTCTAGTGAACAAGAAAAGGGCTATATTTGACCCTCTAAATGTTATAGTTCATGTCCAAACACCGTGCACTTTTCACTTTTCTTTACTTTACACTTCGCTCATATCCTATGATTCCTGAGCACTGTTTACCCCTAGTTCCATTTTCAAAGTCATGTGATCAGTGCACATGACCGCAAGAAACATCACCTGACCAGGGGCCCAGACCATGAGATCACTATGATATCACACCTCATGGACATCTTCTTTCTTTCACATTTACACTTTCTTTATTCTATGACTTTCCATCATGTTCCACCACCTTCTATTTTTCATGCCTACCCTGAAGTGATCTCTACCTATATAAACCTTACCTACTTCTCTGTAATTTCCCCAGTCCTGTTCACTTGTATTCCTCCCTTCCTCATAGGGACCTTGTACATTTGAATACCACTCCTCTTCTTCATCACCAGCCTAGTCCTCTGCAAAAGGACCACTTTTATGCTTCACCTCATCACCATCGTCATTCCCATCCCTGCCACGAACATCATCTTTGCTGTCTCCCTCATATATCACACTCGCCATTGACATCTCCTCATCTTTTATCAACTCCTCGAACCTATCGTTTAAAGGTTCTCGTCATTAGTAGTTCAAGGCCATTAACACTAAATTCCCTCAAACTGCACCAGTATTTTTTATACCCAAAAGAACTGGAGAAAAATGGCTTGTCATGGACTATCACTATTTAAATGACAGAACAGTAAAAAAACTCTTATTCCTTACCACTAATCTCTTCCTTAATCAATCACCCCAAAGGCACCAATAAATTCACATGTCTTGATCTGTGATGGAGGTACAATAACATTCATATCAAAGAGGGTGATGAATGGAAGACAGCCTTTGTCACACCTCTCAGAGCTTATAAACCTGTGGTTATGTATTTTGGCATGACTAACTTCCCACTAGTATTCCAATAGATGATGAACAACATTTTCAATGACATGTATGCTGTTGTCATTGTCTATTTGGACAATATGTACATCTTTACAAAGGGAAAGTCTGATGACAAGCACTTGGCCATTGTCATGGAGGTCTTGCAACACTTGCACAACAATGATCTGTACATCAAACTTGAAAAATGTGTATTTAACACCAACAAATTTGACTTCCTAGGCATAACAATATTAAAAAAAGTGGTTGACATGCAATCCAAGAAAATCAACACCATTCTCAACTAGCCAGCCCCTACAAAATTAAAACAACAACTATAATTGTTCTTGTACTTATGTAATTATTATCAATGTTTTATTAGTGGTTTGGGGCAGATCACCTACCCCCTAAACAACCTTACCAAGAAAGACATTCCATATACCTAGGAGGAGGCTCAACAAACAGCATTTGATACACTCAAAAAACAATTTACTATGGCTCCTCTTCTCACCTTCCATGACTCTTCTAAAGATATATGCATTGAAATGGATGCAAATGACATCACCACTGGGGCTATTCTATTGATCTTGGAGGAGGATAAATATTATGGTGCCCTTGCACTTTCCTTCCTCATTTCTTGTCCTCTGTGAAATGGAACTACCCTGTCTATGACAAGGAACTCCTGGCCATTATACACACTCTTGAGGAGTGGTGTTGTTATCTTATTGGAAATACTAACTTTGGAATCTGGACAGACCACAAAAACCTCAAATATTGGAAAAAAACCACAAATGCTATCTGATTGCCAAGCTCATTGACACAAACTTCTCCAAGAATTCAATTATACCCTTGTTTATAAACCCAGAAATACAAATGGTTGTGTTGATGCCTTCTCTCACTGCCCTGACCATGGTGATGCTGTTGACAATTCCAATGAAAACATTACCATCTTTCCTTCTATCATGATCTGTGTTGCTAATTTATCCATTCCCATCACATTAGCCTCCAAGAATGTGTACATCCCTATCAATGGCTCTGACATGGCAACCAGCTTTGATCTTTATTCCACCACTGATCTTGACATCTCTGCCCATGATCAGTCACCTATCCCCACCTATGTCAAGATTCAACTTCCTATTGGCATGTATGGGAGGATTGTGCCTCGTTCATGTTATGATTTGTCATGCTTTGTCATCCGCTATGCCCTTTTTCATTTATTCTTTTCTTTCACGATGATAGATCCTTCACGGTAACCTGCGGGTTCACCTTTCTCATGCTATCATTGTATGCATTCGTCTCTTTTGTCTCATGATGACCAGTACTCCACAGTAACCCCATCGGGTTCACCTTTCTTGCGCTATCATCGCTTGTACCATTGTCTCAGGTCTTGACTCGCACCGAGTCATACCTTATCGCGCATGACTCATTCTGAGTCATGCTTCCTTTGCTTGGCATTACTAATTCTCTTGGCACTTACCAAGCATGCCCTTTACCCTGATTACATAGCTTGGTCCATGCACACTCCTCCTAGGTATATAAACCTCGCATCGTGTACTTGTCCCTTAGCTTAGTTCTCCTTGGGAATATACCCTTAGTTCCTTGTCCTTGATCCCCTCGTGCACGTCAACTCTTGTCTTTGCGGTAACGTCCTTGTCCTCCATATTAATTGGACTATCTCTGAACCTCTCGATCTCGTCGCTGGACAATCTCTCGTCCAGGACTTGTTCTTCGACTCTTGATCGCTGAACACCCCATCGGCATTGTCCTGACATCCCTCATGTCTGCCCTTAGCCAACTAGGGGTTATCCAAGGCTATGCTCACTCCTACCCAGACCAAGCGTAACAGTTCAGACCTTGTCTTCAAATACAAAATTGATATCATGGCTGGAGTCATTGATGCCAATTATAGGGGAGAAATAGGTATAATCCTCTTCAATCATTCTTCTTCCCCTTTCCACATTGTATTTAATGGCAACCATATCACCCAACTAATTATTGAAAAAATAGAAAACCCAATATTTACAGAAACAAAGACTCTTGACAAATTGGAACGTAACAATAAATGTTTTGGCTCCACTGAAATCCAAGCCATCTTTTCCACTTCCCTTATTCCAAAATTTGATACTAAATTAGATACTAAATTACATTTTGAATCAGCCAAAATGAATGTTAACATGATCAACAAATATGGGTATTATGTGGATGAGAAACTTTTTAAAACTTCTAATGGCATAGTTTTTGTGCCTTCTTGCCTTTGAAATGAACTTATTTCTCTCTTTCATGACTCTCCAGTATCCAGTCACCCTGGCCATGATCATACCATCTTCTCATTAAAAAAGTTTTATTGGTGACCAGGAATCACCAAAGACATTGCTACCTATATAGAATACTGCTGGGCATGCTTTCTCATGAAGAGATCATCAAAGTCACCAGCAGAAAAGCTTATACCACTCCCTGTTCCCTCCTGTCCCTGGTCAGATATCTCTGTTGATTTTATCACCAATTTCCCCACCTCTAATGGATTTGATGCCATTGGCATCATTGTCAATTGTTTCTCCAAAGAAACCATACTTTTCCCCTATTTCAAAACCACCTCTTCTTCAGACTTGGCTGTTTCATTTAGAGACCATATATGGTGTTCTCACAGACTCCCTGCTTCCATAGTGTCAGACCAAGGTTCTCAATTTATCTTGGAGTTCACAAGAAGTTGTGTGAGGTCTTGGGAATCTCCCAAAAACTCTCCACTATCTACCACCTCCAGACCAATGGACAAATGGAATGTGTTAATTGTGAGATTCTTGCCTATCTTTGCACCTATACAGCAAAGAAGCAGGAAACATGGGTATTCCATCTCAAAATGGCGCAATTCATTCACAGTGCCTCCTTTACCACTGCAACTGGCATCTCTCCTTTCAGCATTATTTGTAATTATCAACCCTGAGTCAGGGTTGAACCTTCTTCCTCTATCATCCCTGGGGGCCATTTGCCACAAACATGAACAGGGACCATGACAAAATATTTGCCATTTTATAGAAAATCTGGGATCAGATGTTCCACATACAAAATTCCAAATCTTCTGATGCTCCTTTGTATTTTATTGGCAATCTCATGTGATTATCCACTGAGCATCTTTCCCTTCCATACACTGCATGTACAGCAAGGTGCAAAACCATTGCAATGCCTAGCCCCAAACTGGGGTGCAAAGCACCCCACAATCACTCATGGGAATTTCACTTTGCTTTGGTGGGAACAAATAAAGTACAAACCCTTAGCTACAACTTTGTCCCCAGGGTCATGTGATTTTGCTTACATACTGCAAAGATACAGCCATTTCAAAACATCAATATCATTGCAACAGTTTTGCACCCTTTGCTCATTACATTGAAATCAAGTGTTATTTGGTTATGTTTGGTCATACAAACAAACATACACATATTAGAACCATGTATGAGTTTAAAATAGTTCACACACATCTTTGTTTCCAACCACAACCATCATGAGAACCATCTCTCCTACTCAAAAACAAACTATCCTCTCTATGCTTGATGCTGGCCAATCTGCTCACTCTATTGCATCCGCTACTGGTCTTAATGTGTCTACCATATCCAGATTACACTCTAAAGTGCATTCTGAGCTCCAAAAAGCTACTAGAGGTCGTCCATCCAAGCTTTCCTCTGCCAATATCCAATATGCCATTTATCTCATCTTCTCTGGAAAGGCAGAGAATGCTGTTCAGGTGACCAAGACACTCACCAATATAGTCAACCAGCCTCTATCTACCTCCACAGCGTGCAGACAATTGAGAAAGACAGGTATGAAAGCTGTGATCAAGTCCAAATGGCCTCTTCTTTCAGCCAAGCATCATAAGGCTCATCTAGACTTTGCTTATGCTCATAAAGATTGGACTCTGGAGGACTGGAAGAAGGTAGTATGGTCTGATGAGACCAAAATCAATTGCCTATAGTCAGATGGGCACAAGTGGGTGTGGAAAAAGGCAGTGGAAGGACTAAGTGATAGGCTGGTGGAAGGTACAGTGAAGTTTGGAGGAGGTACTTTGATGATGTGGGGCTGTATGACTTGGCAGGGAGTTGGCTATGCTACCAAGATTGATGATAAGATGGATGAAGACCTTTACCTTCAGATTTTGAAGGTTGAACTACTCAATTCTTTGCAGTTTTATGGTCTTGATCCTTCTGATATTATCTTTCAGCAGGACAATGACCCAAACATACTTGCAAGAAGGTGAAGGATTGCCTTCAGGAGCAGGATTTTCATACTATGGTATGGCCTGTACAGTCTCCTGACCTCAACCCCATTGAGCACCTCTGGGGTTATCTCAAAAGAAGACTAGCAGATCATGATTTCTCTCCTAAAGAGATTCATGAATTGTGGGAGAGAGTTCAGGTTGATTGGGAGGGGATGGCAGTTGAAGAATGCCAGAAGTTGATAGAGAGCATGCCTAGAAGGATTGAAGCAGTTATCAAGGCAAAGGGAGGCTATACCAAGTACTAATATACCCTGGAAAGCAATAGGTGCAAAACTGTTGCAATGGTATTGGTGTTTTGAAATGGATGTATCTTTGCAGTATGTAAGCAAAATCACATGACCCTGGGGACAAAGTTGTAGCTAAGGGTTTGTACTTTATTTGTTCCCACCAAAGCAAAGTGAAATTCCCACAAGTGATTGTGGGGCACTTTGCACCCTGGTTTGGGATTAGGCATTGCAACAGTTTTGCACCTCACTGTAGGTGATGGGGGCCATTTTTCCTCCTCAGCATTATCTTGAGGTGCTACCTGGAGTATAAGCAGAACCACTCTATCATGATCCATGAGGCATATATGGAGGGTACCCTCTATATGGTAATTATGGCATTGACCCTGCTCATGTCTTTGGTCCAACTCCAGGAACATCATGAACACACCACAGTCCTCCACTTGTGGATGTTTCTTGTGTTTCAAGTTCTGCCAAGCCCCAATTATGAATGGTAGTTACCTCTTGGAATGTATGGTCTTAGATGTTTGGAAATAGACTGGCACAATGTCTTGTTGTTCATTCACACGAGAGCCCAAAATACTTGGAAATGATGTATTTACATAGGCAAAATCATAATAAAAACATATGGAGGTGTATGTGAAGATTGGCAGGATCATCATGCATATTGTTATGCTTGGTCTGGGTAGGAGTGAGCATAGCCTTGGATAACCCCTAGTTGGCTAAGGGCAGATGTGAGGAGTGTCGGAACGATGCCGACGGGGTGTTCAGCGATCAAGTGTCAAAGAACAAGTCCTGGTTGGAGGGTTACCCAGTGACAAGATTGAGAGGTTTCAAAGATAGTCCAATTAATATGGAGGACAAGGACACAAATTGCAAAGATGAGAGTCGACACGTTGAGAGGATCAAGGACAAGGAACTAAGAGTATATTCCCAAGGAGAACTTAGCTAAGGGACAGGTACGCGATATGGGGGTTTATATACCTAAGGGGAGCATGCATGGACCAAGCTATGTAATCAGGGTAAAGGGCACGCTTGGTAAGTGCCAAGAGAATGAGTAATGCCAAGCAAAAAAATGTGACTCGAGATGAGTCATGTGTGACTGAGTATGACTCGATGTGAGTCAGGACCAAAAACAACGGTACAAGTGATGATAGTGCAAGAAAGGTGAACCCGATGGGGTTACTGTGGAGTGCTGGTCATCATGAGATAAAGGAGACAAATGTGTACGATGGTAGTGCGAGAAAGGTGAACCCACAGGTTACTGTGGAGTGTCTACCATCGTCAAAGAAAAGAGTTAAGCAAAAAAGGACATAGACGATGACAAAGCATAAGGAATCATAACACATGAGTTAACTATCAAGAGGATTTGCAAGTGGACAGATCGAATCTGGCATAATTGCATGCAGGAACATAAAAGTGGAAAGTGATGGCAAGAAGTGACATGAAAGGAAGAGTGGAATGTCAAGATTTGCATTGGGAAAGATTTTTAGTGTGATATGATTTATGACAAAAACAGAGGATCAGTGGAAAAAAAAAAAAAAATCAAGAGGAGCATGTCATAATTGAGTATGGCAAGAAAGTTGAGTGAGAGATCAAGATTTGTAGTAGGACAGGTATGTGATGTGATTCAGATCTGAGTCATGATATATGAAAAGGATTTGGAGAACATGAGAGAAAGGGGGAAAACAAGTGAAAAGTAAATGGAGAGGGGCCAAGAGGTGGAATATAGGGTGACATGTGGAAAGAAGTGGTGAGATCCATGCATGAAATGTAATAGAGAGTGAGAACTTGGGAGTCACATAAGGACCTTGTGCAAGGCTCAAAAAAGCCCCAAAAGGAGGTGAGGGGGGGAATGGGAGTGTCTACAGGGCATGTAGAAATGGCCTGTGGACAGTATTGGGTTTTTAGTGGGGAACAGTTGAAAAGGATTGATCTGGGAAACAGGTTTGTGTTGTAATAGAAAAATGGTCTGTTGAAGTGTGGAAGCCTCAAAAAAGTGCTGTCAAGGGTGAATATTAAGTTGTTAGCAATTTTTTGAGAGCATAGGTCCATATATGGGAATGTGGTACACAAATTATTCTGTGGGAAAAAAACTGGTTTGTTGATGAGGAATAAGAAGGTGCACCTGCTATGTGTACTCATGGTGAAGAAAAGACATGCTGGGTTCAAGTATGAGATACCTAACAAAATTGAACCTACATTTGATGCCAAGGGTGTTGAAACTGTGTGACAAGATGGTATATCTGCTTAGGTGAAAATGACCAAAATATGTTTAAAGTTGGCTGCATCTCTTTGTAAACTTTTCCCAGGAGCTCACAACCAATATCTGCAAGATCCTGTTCCATATACAACACTTGAACCAGGTCAAGAGCTACTGTTACAAACATGGTCAATAAATCCTGCATAATAGAATTTTTTGGTAGGGTTTCATTGTTGCAAAGGAGATCAATGTTGGAGTTTATGTGGTTGCTTACTTAATCCATTCATATTTATACTTGTTTGAAGTTTGACTTACCTCAGTTGACTTTATCCATCATCTGAGACTTATTTTGTCTACAGGTTATGAGCACTGAGCCTCATATTTAGCTTAGACAAGAAAAACTCATTGAACCTTAGTACTTTAGAATGTTGAAACTCAGAGATCAAGTACTCAAGGTCCTGAAGCTAGATGCTTTAGTGAAACATTGGCATATATAAAACAAGTGACTTGAAGTCTTGCTATGAGCAAGAAGTTTCCTGGGTTACTTGAATGGGACAATGAGAGCTCCAACAGACCCTGCCATCAGAAAATGACCAGTGTGGATACCCACCACTATTAACAAGAAGAAGGAAATTAAGGATTACAAAAGGAACCTGGTGAAATGGTCAGAGAACAATGCTGTCATGATGCAATATATAGTTGTCATCACCTGACTCATTGTTTATTGACATCATGTTAAAGTCCATCTTGTGTGAATACTACACCTTTCTCTGTGACAAATTCAAGAACAGGTCAATAACCACCAGTGTCAAGAAGCAAAGGCAACTTAGTGAATTAAAATTAAAAGAAGGTGATAATGCATAAGCTCATATCAAGAAGATTACCCTTCTGCAAGAAGAACTTGCCTCAATGGGCCACCCAGTCTCAGACATTGACATGTTCAATATGACATTCATATCTCTACCTTGTTCCTACAATATTGCCCTTACTGCCATTTCAACCAATACCCAACTGCAAAACTGAATTGTTAACTACACCAAACTTGTTGCCATCATTATCAATACATACAACCAACTTGTGACACAAGGAAGTGCTAAGTCTATGAAGGAGAAAGATGACAGTGCTTTCAACACCAATGTAAAGAAAGGGAAGGGACATATCACTAAATGGTTCAAAGGCAATTGCAACAACTGTGGTTGACACAGATACATGAGTTGAGACTGTTGAGAAGAAGGTGGGTAAACATGTTAATGGCCTTGAACTCTTAATGACAAGTTCCAATATCAACTAGAATGAGGAGTTGGATGTGGACAATGAAGAGATGATGATAAGGAAAGACAACAACAATGATGGTGAATATGAGCAAGTCATTAAAGATAGAAACTGTTACGATTGCTCCTCATCTCACACTCTTTACCAGATGGAGACAGACTCCACTGACACATGTATGCTCTGAACTCTACTTTTGAAGAAGTCACATGACCAGCAGCATGGGACATATCACATGACTAGGTCTAGACTTGGTGATGTTATGCCTTATGTTTTATGTCTTATCTTTCTTATCTGCTTGCCCTTATCTTTTCTCTCATGTCAGACAAGGTTCACTTCCACACTCTGCTTCTTATCTCATGCCTACCCTAGAGTGTACCTTGGTCTGTGCGTAGTATCTATATGTATATAAGGTAGTTCTTTGTGACTAGTTCCCTAGTCTAATTTACTTGTTTCTTGCACTGGACTTTGGTCCCCTGCCCATGCCATCTGAGTTCTGCTCCACTCTTCTCATTCACCGGTTGAAGGGACTACCTGCAAAAGGTCCCTACTTGTTGTTTTCCCTTCTTGTTTGAGTCGCTTGTTGCATTTAGGTTGAGCATGCCTTTGGTTTGCAATATTTGAATTAGACTTGCACAACCCAGACTCCAGGGTTAAGGAGATTTGGCATTTGCACTTTAGTGCCCATTGACAACATGATAGTCAGGCATACCACCCAGATCAGGTATTCATATGGTTGTCTGCCATTATAAATAAGGATAAAGTTGCTGGTCTTGCATAGTGTACTAGTGGGGGGAACTAGTCCTATGTTACACTTGGTCTGGGTAGGAGTGAGCATAGCCTTGGATAACCCCTAGTTAGCTAAGGGCTGACGCAAGGAGTGTTGGAACAATGCCAATGGAGTGTTCAGCAATCTAGTGTTGAAGAACAAGTCTTGGGTGGAGGGTTACCCAGTGATGAGATTGAGAGGTTCAAAGAATGTCCAATTAACATGGAGGACAAGGACGCAATCACAAAGATGAGAGTCGATGTGTCAAGAGGATTGAGGGCAAGGGACTAAGGGTATATTCCCAAGGAGAACTAAGCTAAGGGACAGGTAAGTGATGCGGGGGTTTATATTTCTAAGGGAGACACACATGGACCAAGCTATGTAATCAGGGTAAAGGGCATGCTTGGTAAGTGCCGAGAGAATTAGTAATGCCAAGCAACATATGTATGACTCAATGTGAATCATGCATGACTGGGTATGACTCAGTATGAGTCAGGACCTGAAACAATGGTACGAGCGATGACAGCACAAGAAAGGTGAATCTGATGGGGTTATTGTGGAGTGTCAGTCATTATGAGACAAAAGGGACGAAAGTGTACAATGGTAGTGTGAGAAAGGTGAACCCATGGGTTACTGTGGAGTACCTACCATCATCAAAGATGAGACAAGTAAGAAAAAGTGCATAGGCAATGACAAAGCATAGGGAATCATAACATCCCCCCCCCACTAAACCCGAAGCATCAATGAGGGAACTTGAGGATCTGCGGTGTTGAAGCTCAGAAGTTGAGGGCATAGTACCTGGGGGAGCTGGTGACATTAGTGTAGGCATTGTTGTCCCATTCAGGGTCAATGCCGAAGATGGGAGAGGGCTCACGAGGGAGTGGGGGAATTGGGGACACCGTGCAATGACAGTGGATGCCACACCTGGCAGTACTGGAATGTGTTATAGTTCGTGTCCACATCGTATGCTTTTCACTTTTTCTTTACCTTACACTTCACTCATATCTTACAATCCCTGAGCACCATTTACCATTAGTCATCTTTCCAAAGTCACGTGACCAGTGCACATGACTGTGGGAACATCACCTGACCTAGGGCCCAGACCATGACATCATCATGATGTCACACCTCATGGACAACTTTTTTCTCTCACGATTATGCTTCTTTCCTTCCTTCATGTTCCATCACATTCTACCTCTCACACCCACCCTAAAGTCATCTCTGTCTATATAAACCCTACCTTACTCTCTGTAATTTCCCCAGTCCTGTTCACTTGTATTCCTCCCTTCCTCATAGGGACCTTGTACACTTGAATACCACTCCTCTTCATTGTCACCAGCCTCGTCCTCTGTCAAGGGACTCTCATATGCTTCATCTCATCACTGTTGTTGTTCTTATCCCAGTAATGAACATTGTCTTCGCCATTTCTCTTGTTTATGACACTCGTTGTCATCATCTCCTTGTTTTCTATCAACTCCTCCAACCTATTGTCTAGAGGTTGTCATCGTAATTAGTTCAAGGCTGTTAACAGGATGAGGATTGCTGTGGGTACAGCAAGAGGATGATGTGGATGAGGTGGACATGGAGTGCTGGGTCGATGTGGACCTGGAAGACAATGAGGAGGAGATGCAGAGGGGTTCATGACAACGGAAGGGACATGTAGACTGGGGGTGACCTGGGGTGCAACAGAGACAGATGGGGCATTCATAGAGGGGGCATTGGGCACAGCAATGCCCAAGGCAGTGGCATGTGTGGCAAGTTTCATGGTAATGCAGGTGAGTTGCAGGGAGTGGCTGATGACCATCGAAGCTGGCGATCAGAGACAGCGGGGACTGTGGACGAGGGAATGACTGAGGGAAGGGCTTGGGGTTCGAAGCCCATCATAAGGAAGAAGGGCGATTGCCCTGTGACGGAGTGGGGGCGGTGGTTGTGTGTAAATTCTGCCAAGGAAATCTTGGCAGACCAAGACGAGGGTTCGTTGCCGCAAAAGATCCGCAGATACGTTTCAACCTCCTGGTTGACTCGCTCTGTTTCTCCGTCCGTCTGAGGATGGTACGCAGTGGAGAGGGCGAGGTCGTATGAAAGGAGGCGTCCAAGTTCTTTGGCAAATGACAAGGCGAATTGCGGGCCACGATCAGAAATAATCTTCTCGTAGAGGCCGAACCGTGTGAAAACCTTGTCGAAGAAAAGTTGAGCTATTCCTTCGGCAGTTACCGTGGACGTAGTGGGGCAAAGAATTACCCCCTTCATAAGCCCATGGTCGACCACGACCAAAAGCGAATCGAAGCCGGAAGACGGGGGAAGACCGGTGATCAGGTCGCAAGAGACCTGCTGGAAAGGGCGAGTGCAAGAGGACCGAATGGGGACAAGAGGGGGGACCGTGGGGTGCGTGTTAACTTTGTTTTGCTGGCAGATGGCACAGCCAGCGACGTATTGGCGGACGAATTGGGCAAGTCCGGGCCACCAATATTGCGCGGAGACAAGTTGACGCGTTTTTAGAAACCCGGGGTGGCCTGCCGTTTCATGGTCGTGGCACCCGGCCACCACATCACGGCGAAGGGTCCCGTTGGGGGGAACGTAGGTGCGGCCTTTAAAGGAAAGGAGGCCGTCGGTGTAGGACCAATCCTCGAGATTGGTGCGGAAGGGGGAGATTTGAAGTTTCTTGCCGACCGTGGCTTGGACGGCATTGAGGACGAGGGGGTCTGAGGCGGAGGACGCAACGAGTTTCTCATGGAGGGTAGTGTTGATGAGATTGACGAACATAGAATCCGGGAGGGCGACGACGTCGGAATTGTCGTTATCGGATTCTGGAATGAGATCTGGGCAGCGGGAGAGAGCGTCAGGGCCGGCAAGGAGTTTGCCGGGGACATGGATGATTTTTAGATCGAAGTCCGCTAGATCAAGGAGCCAGCGGGCTTGGCGGCGGTTGAGTTCTTGTGCCTGACGGAAATAGGTCAGGTTCTTATGGTCCGTGAAGACCTGGACGGGGAAGGTGGAGCCATGGAGATAGTGGCGCCACATCTTCAAGGCACGGAGAATCGCGAGGAGTTCGCGATCATGGATGTCGTAGTTCCATTCCACGGGGAATAGCGAAGCGGAGTTATAGGAGCAGGGGTGCCAATCTCCGTTGGTGTCGGTTTGGAGGAGAATCCCACCGGTGGCCCATTTTGAGGCGTCAGTGGCGATAGCGAATGGTTTTGAAAGGTCCGGGAGCTGAAGGACCGGGCGGGACTGGAAAAGCTCCTTGAGGTGGTCGAAGGACTGTTGTTGGTCAGCAGTCCAGACCCAAGGTTGCTTCTTTTTGGTGAGGTCGATGAGGGGGTGGGCGACTGTGGAGTAGTCAGGGATAAAGCGGCGGTAGAAGTTGGCGAAGCCCAGGAAGGAGCGAACGCCCTTGAGGTTAGTAGGTACCGGCCATTTGGCGATACCGTCAAGTTTAACCGGGTCCATGGCGAGTTGGCCCGGTTTCACGATCATACCTAAGTATTCGACTTCCTTGGTGTCGAATACACATTTCTCGAGTTTAAGGTGGAGGTCGAGTTCCTCCATGCGTTGCAGGACGCGTTTGGTACGCTCCTCGTGGGTCTTCTGATCAGGAGAGAAGATCAGTAGGTCGTCCATATAGATAATCAACCATCCTTCTGCGATCATGTCGCGGAAGGAGTCGTTCATAAATCTCTGAAACGTCGCGGGTGAGTTTGTCATGCCAAAGAACATGACCGTGGGTTCGAAGAGCCCTTTGTGGGTAATGAACGCGGCTTTCCATTGATCGCCGTCTTTGATCCTGACGTTGTTGTACCCCCAACGAACGTCGAACTTGGTGTAGACCTGAGCCTCTTTGAGTTTATCTACGAGGTCAGTGATCAGGGGAAGAGGGTAGGCGTCCCGAATGGTATGTTCGTTCAGGTAGCGATAGTCTTGACAGGGGCGGAGCTTGCCGTCCTTCTTTTTGACGAAGAAGAAGGGCGATGCTTGGGGGGACTGAGAGGGGCGGATTTTGCCGGCTTTGAGGTTCTCATCGAGAAAATCCTCGGCGGCTTTCTTTTCGTCGGGAGAGAGAGGGTAGATCTTACCGATCTTCGGAGTGAAGGAGTCCTTGAGGTTGATGGCGTGATCATAAGGGCGAGATGGAGGGAGTTTGCCAGCGGCGACTTTGGAGAATACCTTTGAGAAGGCGGAGTATTCCGGGGGAAGGGTGATCTTGGGTTTGTTCGCGAGTTGTTTTATCGCGAGATCGGTGGCGGTGGTGTAGGCTTTAATGCGGGCGGGGTTGATAACTATGCGGCGATCGCCGCGGATGTACCGTTCGCAGGAATAGGCGGAGATGGCTGTCTTGACAAAGCTTTCGGCCGTGACGTACTCTGGGTTCGCCTCATCGAGGTAGTCGTAGAGGCATTTATCCCAGTCGTGGTGGATCTGGTGGTGGCGGGGGGTAGGGGTCGGTTCTTGGTAGCGGAGGCGGGCGAGGAACGCGTCATGAGTGGCAGAGTCGGCGGAGGATTTGGCGAAGAGGATTTTCGACTGGTCGGTAGATTCGTCGATCTGAATAGTGTTCTTCTCCCAGTTGATAGCGGGGTTGACCGCGGTCAGCCAGGGGAAGCCGAGGATAATACGTTCTTCTCCACATCCCATGACGTGAAAGAGAACTTCATGAGTGACGCCGTTGACGGAGATAAACAAGTTGGCGGTGTATCGGATGGTACCTTTCTTGTTTAGGGTTTCATCGACGTTTCGAACCTGGATTGGTTTTTCCAGTTTCTTGCAGGGGATCCGGTGTTTTCGTGCGAACTGCCAGTCGAGGCAGTTGATCGTTGCTCCGGAGTCAACGAGGACGGTGGTTTCGACGTTTTTGAGGGTGTGCGAGGGGACGATGAGTTGAACTGGGATACTCAAAGATCTATTCGTTTTTGATGGTACATGCGCAGCTTTAGATACGATGGGGGAGGATCGCATCGATCGATACTCCCCTTTCAAAAACCCCGTGCGTAAAACACGGATTCGGAGGGACCTTCATCGTCACATTCCATCAAGTCCGGCATAGCCGTCTCTTCTTCGTCGTTCTTTGCGACAGCTACATCACCATCTTTCGACTTCTTTGCTCCGGATGGTGCGGGAGGTGGAGCGAACTTGACCTTGCAGTTCGCGGACGTGTGGCCGGGTTTACGGCATCGGAAGCAGAGGCCCTTGCGGGCGCATTCGGAGCGGAGGGCGTCGGTGAGTTTCGGGGGTCGAGTGGAGATAACGTCGACGTCCATTGCGTCGGGGTCGACAGCACGGGGGAGATGGAAGGTTTTCGAGGGGGCGGCGGGTTTGGTGTTGCGCGCTTTGATTTCCTGCGCGCGCTCCCACATAGTGTGGAAGGTCATGGCTTTCTTGTACCAGTCCTCGATTTTGGTGGGGACGGTTTCCATCATCATGATGCGGGACATGACGGGGGCGGGGATACTGGCTGAGTAATAACCGATGAGGACGTTGGAGTCGGTGACTCCGGCGATGGCGGCGTGATTCTGGAACTGGGAGGTGTACGAGGATAGGGAGGGTTTGTAGACTCCCTTTGATGCGAGCATGCGGGTAGTGGACATCCAGGCGATGGATTGTCCAACGACGTCGTGGTGTTGGAAGGCCTTGTTGATCTTGTCGACAAAGTCCGACCAGGTGCCCATAGAGACGGTGCCGGAGACCGTGTTGATCCCGGCGGCGCGGAAGGTGGTTGCCCAGGTGTGGGCCGATCCTTTCGTCATAAACGAGAGGATGAACGCGATTTTCTTTGCCTCAGTGTTGTACACGTCAGCATTGGTCGAGAGGTAAAATAGGCAGGAGTTAAACCATGCCTGGTACTTGGCAAAAGAGCCATCGTATTCGGAGGGGGAGTTGAGCTTGAGCTCGACTGGTTTCGCCGTAGACATAGTTGTCGGGGGCGAGGGCGAAGGCGGGGGCGAAGGCGAAGGTGGGGGCGAAGGGTTTCATCTGAAGGACGACGTGGGAGTTCGAAGAGGCGGAGCGGTGTCCTGGTCTTCGTCAGTGGAGTCAGGGGCGATGACGGGAGGGGGACGCCGTGTGGCGGTCCAACGAGGATCTCTGTAGTAGGACAGAGTGGTTCAGTGATACGCCTTACGTAGTAGTAGGCGTGAAGGAAGAAGCTTAGTTCTTTTGTTACGCTTGGTCCGGGTAGGAGCGAGCGTAGCCTTGGATAACCCCTAGTTGGCTAAGGGCAGACGCGAGGAGTGTCGGGACGATGCCGACGGGGTGTTCAGCGATCAAAAGTCGAAGAACGAGTCCTGGGCGGGAGGTTGCCCAGCGACGAGATCGAGGGGTTCAAAGATAGTCCAATTAATACGGAGGACAAGGACGTTGTTGCGAAGACGAGAGTCGACGCGCACGAGGGATCAAGGACAAGGGACTAAGGGTATATTCCCAAGGAGAACTAAGCTAAGGGACA
>JBBPLZ010000006.1:22106-59253 GCA_038090055.1 Hemileccinum hortonii | reverse complement strand
GCAGGAAACCTATGACGCCAACACGATGACAAATGCGCTGACGTACTCCGCAGTTAGCTGTACTGATACTAATATGCCCCCCCAGAAACCTTGCAAGCAAGGTAATGTATCTGTTTGCCGGTGGACAACTCCATGCTGTGCATTTCCAGTGTCGATTGGCGCCTGGGATAATTTTATTGCAAATTCATGCGCACCCCTGGCTCAGCAAATTCATGGTATTAGGTTTAAACCTTCGTCGACAGCTGTGACGAGAACACAGACGTGAGTTCCAGCCAATGCTACTAACATCGCTTGTGCCATGACATTTGGTTAGTGGTCAGTGGTGATCGATGATAGAATGACCGCGACGGTACCTTTCCGCGGCGGGGGAATGACGCCAGTGTTCATAGATGCAACTTGCCAAGTTCGTGATAAGGACGAGTGGCACATGGGGAAAATGTTGGGGCTCACAGCCAATATCTTGATCACCTGGACCCTTGATGCATGGCAACGAATGCTCTTCGACGGTGGCTTTCTGCAGTTTGGTCCGGCGATGGGATCTCTGCGGGTGGTCTAGTCTCCTGGATCCGAGTCACGCATCAAATGGAACTGATTCAGAGTAAACACTACACTCCAAGTAGTCGATCATGAGCTCTGTGTTCCTGTATCGACTGCTATGTTTCGGCACCCTAAGTATGATACCTGTTGTGGTATCAGTCTTCAGTTGATCAAAAGTGCACCCTGTAGTGTTCACCATGCATTGTGTAAGTGAGTTACGCAGGGTACGTTGTAGTACTGTAACTTACCGTGATAACGATGGTTGCACTTTAAAGGCTTAAGTACCGTCATAGCAAGGAGCCTGGGCTCAACAATGTGAAGATATGTAATGGGGTTACATTCACTGTTGAGCGCTTGAGCGGCGGGATCCAGCCATATCATTGGTCTAGGCTGGGCTGACCTTTATTTTGGATGGACAGTGGATGACTCAGAATGCCACTGCTTCTGACATCAGCAAGAGAAAGGTGGATAACTTGAAGTGTCTGGCATTGGGTGCATCCAGTTTTTCTGGATACCCTCTAGAAATGTATATGCTGAACTGAGAACTTGAATATGTCCAGATCTTAATGCTACCAAGCGCTTCTATGTTTTGTGAAGGAAAGTACTACATACTGAGAAACGCCAAAAAGTTTCATGTTCAAGTTGACGTTTGGAGACATCCTTTGGGTTATGTGTAAAGACGTTCGGACACCTAAGTTCAATTCCGAGTCCGCAGTGACGTGACGCGAGAGGCGTCTCCACGTGACCTCAACTGCCAGGCCTTTCCGACGAGTTTGCCAGTCCTTGATCGCTTTCCCTTGTCTCCTCAACTCTCTTCTTTTCCCAAAACTCTTCTAAATCCTGACTAACTTTGTGTGGCAGGAGTAACTCTCGTTGGAAACAGTGACGAAAACATCTGTTCGGTTTGCGAAACAAAGAGGAGGTAGTAACGCGACGCCGTTCAATGACCGACACGAACCGCGACGGCAGCAGTACGTTGCATCATGATTCAGACACACCGGTGAATTCGGACTTCAACAGTGGCTCGTGCGATCCTACTACAAACAAGCTCGCCGTACAGATGCGAACGCGATCACAGCTGGACGTCCCCGATTTAATACTACGTTTACCTCTCTCGCGCTCACCCCTCAAAGACGCAAAGAAGGCACGCGCAAAGGCTCAGGCTACTTCACCAGTGTCACAGGAGGATTTGCAATTGCCTACAGTGGACCATGAGGAGCTGCTGGCTGGGCCGAACGTGGTAACGGAGAGAGGTCCACAAGAGGCGGTACACATGTCGGAGGAGGAAGTGCAGATGGACACTTGGATGGAAGAACGCGCACAGCAGCACGAGGAGGAAGAAGGATCAGAAGACAGCTTGTTCTCTCCTGCCAGTCAGGGTCATGATGCAAAAGGTCGGGACGAGGACTTGAGGCAGCACACGATGCAGTGGCCCGTGAGCACGAAGAAGAGGACATCACCGGACACAGAGGCAATGCGTGCCCTTGCAAGTGCGGATAGCGAACGCCAGCCAAAACGCGCCAAAGTGGAAGCGTTCCGCATTCTAGCTTGTAGGCAAGAACACACGGAATACCACGAGCCTCTGCGAGATCCTGATGCCAGTACCCCCGGCCGGCCAAAAGGTTACAAACGTACTTCATCTACGGAAACGTCGTCGCCGAGCAAGGTGGCCTCCATTTTCCATCGTGCACAGTCCGTTCCTCTCGGCGGGGAGAACGATGTCTGTGCAATAGATCTCACGAGCATCCCACCCTCCCCGCGGCGTTCGCCATGCAAGGGCGCCGTTGAAATCAGACGTGCACTATCAGTACCACCTGGCGATGACCGAATGGATGTCGATGCTGGAGATAACTCTGGCCTACTTTATTACACAAATCCTACTCAATCTATTACTCCTCGCCCAAATCCGGTGTTTCGTTATACAGTCAATTTTGCTACACCCCGTGGGTCCGCTACACCTCCGCGCTCTGGTACCCATTCTGCATCACCTCTCTCGCCTCTTACACCACTTCCACCTTCACCATTTACGAAACGATTGCCTGAAATACGGGGTCTTCTAGCTAAAGTATGTCCACTGCATGGTGAAGATTGCAACTGCTAATCATTCTTGCTTCCCGGTAACTGAATGATCTATTACCGTACCGCATACGCACCCAAAAGGCGAAGGTAAAATTGCTCAAGCTTAGCGATAGAATGGACACTTACACCAGTCCTCCTACGGACTCCGTCGCTGTTCCACGGGCGGCTGACAAGGACATTTCGAGTCAACCCTCATCGGCAGCCTCCACGTCGCGCCCAGGCACAGCGGCTTCTGGTTCTGCTATTGCATCTCAGTCTCGCCTGCCTCGACCCCCACTCATTTCAAGCCAGCCAGCAGAAGTGATGCCTCTGCCTGCTTCAGCGGAGGAAAACGGTTCTACAATGGCTGTGACTATAGCGGGAGGTGTGAAGGGTACACCATTTGACAACCTGGATGACGCAGGAGGGACAGATGCTTCTTCGGAGCTCTCTTCAGCGCCTAGTTCAGCGCTTAGTTCCCAACCGGATTCGAACGCGCTGCCTATTACCCGTCCTACCATTATCGGAGCTATGAAGTCTAAGCGAGGACCTTCAGCACTGTATGGCCCAAGGCGTGTAACGAGGAGCTCGTCAATGAAGGTGCAAGGGTTGAAAGGTGAGGGTGCAAAGATTGAAGATACTGGCGACGCGGCAGAAAGTAAGGGGTACATGTGTTGTCATCCTCATCACCAGTACTAACGGTGTTTGTCAGTGCCTGTTATGATCGCAGTCCCTGCCACAGGTACATCGTCTGAACCAGTAGCCTTATTCCCACCAACCAAAGTCCCTTCCAAACCTCGCCCACCAAAATCAACCAGCGCCGTATCCTCAAAGTCAAAACCACTACTGGCCACTCATAGGTCTACTTCTTCCTCATCAAAATACCCGCCTGACCTCAGCAAGTCGAGACAGACGTCGCTGAATACATTTATCAAAACGAAGCCGTCGACAGGAGGAGGGGGTAGCTCTACAGTACGCACGTCGACGAGCAGCGGAAGTTCATTGAGAGTCGCCCCTGCCTCATCCCCATCAAAGATCCCTCTTCCCGCGTCGCCTCTGAAGCGTCCTTCAATGGCACAATCTGGAAATACTCACCCATTTCTTTCCTCGCTCGGCTCCGTCAACAATGGCGTTGGAGCGGGAGCATCTCACGGACTCTCAGGACGTTCGCTCACAACCCTTTCTCATGCGCTGGACAAACTAGTCGTCCCCCCGCCCAGTCGGCCGAATACAAGTCTGGGCTTCGTCAGAGGGGAGGGATCCAGTGGAGAGGAGAGCACTTCGGAGAAGAGTAAGGGGAAGGAGAAAGCCAAAGATGACGCATCGATACCTGGAACGTCTATCGCGCGAGGATCGGAGGCAACATTTGCACGACCCACTGCATCGTCACTCAACCGTGCGGCGACCGTGACGGGAATCGGATTGACAGTGGCAACGAAGATACTGGGCCAAGGAGGGTCTACGATCGGAGCAACAGGGAGAGGGAGGGGGATGATAGGGATCTTTGGCAGGGTGGGAGATCGGGCGAGTAAGAAGACGAGTTTACCGGTCGTGGCGGGGAGTCCTGTCAAAGGATCGGGAGGGACAGGTGATCAAGACAGTGATGGTGTGGGAAGTGGCAAGCATAAGTCCAGCTTGGGCAGCGCAAAGGATGCCGGGGGTATCACAGGCGAAGACGACGTGTTCGTGTCGCAAAGCGCCGTGACGGGTAGCGATCTCGAGCAAGACGCAGTGATGCAGGACGCCTCGTCCGAAGCACCGAAGAGTGGAGGGGGAATGGTTGCCTCTCGCAAGTCG
Source organism: Hemileccinum hortonii (assembly GCA_038090055.1). Classification (NCBI taxonomy): domain Eukaryota; kingdom Fungi; phylum Basidiomycota; class Agaricomycetes; order Boletales; family Boletaceae; genus Hemileccinum; species Hemileccinum hortonii. The sequence goes on along the minus strand of JBBPLZ010000006.1, from coordinate 54,861 downwards.
TCACCGCCGGTAGCTACCAGCGCGAACAATGGTGTCGACATTAATTTGACGACACCCGGCTCGGTTGATAAGGGCAAGCAGCGAGCTCTGACTTCCTCGACGCTGAACCCGGCCTCGTCAGCGCTCCATGCCCTTTCAGAGAGCTTGTCGACTTTGCCACAGACGCCTACCCCGCCGAAACCGAAGGCTGTCGGGACACGGAGTGGGTTGCGAAGTTCAACCGCAGCGGCAAGCAAGGAAAGTCCAGCAATTGATGGTTCCGGTAGTGTGGTTCCTGGTAGTGCGGTTCCTGGCGGGAATAGTGAAGTCCACGGCAGTGGACCGAGCAATGGAACGGTGGATGGTTCAGGCGGTGTCAAGAAATCTTCGCTCAAAATCTTGAAGCAGTGCGCTATCTTTGTGGATGTGCGGACGGAGCAGGGGGACGACGCGGGATGCGTGTTTGTCGATATGTTGAAGGGACTAGGTGCCAAGGTAAGTATCATTTCTGGATTGTGGAACGAAAGAAAAGAGCTTGATTGGATCGGAATATGTAGATCTTGAGTCGTCTTGGTCGGAGGTGCACACATATCGTGTACAAGAATGGGCTTCCGAATACATTGGCCCGATATCGGTGAGTCCATCGCTCACCCCGTTCCTATAATTACTTGACCGGGTATCCTGAACCAAATCGTTGCCTGGCGGTGGTGCAGCATGCTTAGTGACCCCAAACCTGTCGTCGTTGGCATCGCATGGGTGGTCGAGTGTGCTGAAAAACGTGCAAGGGTAGACGAGGAGAAGTTCAAAATCGACGTGGACGTGATCAATGTGGCAGGCGGAAACCAAAAGGTGCTTCCTTCGCACTTGCCTTCCCATTTGATCCACTCATAATGCATGTTTATAGCGCCGTCGATCTATGCTTCCGAAACACTTGATTCCCGCCTCTCCCGGTCCTGAGTACGAGACATCTATGCATATGTCCTCAGAGGCCGACGACGACGAAGGCGCAGGCGGTATCGATGGTTCGCCCTGTACGTGCATGTCTTGTTCTGCCATCATAATGCAGTTCTGTCCGGTCTCATCACGCTTCGTTGTAGCTCAAGACCTGGATCTAAGCATACGATCGAAAGAGGAGGATGATTTACCACCGCTCGAACGTGCGCGTAGACGAAGGAGTATCTTACCCGGTGGACAGACGCGACTCGTCCCTTAACAGTTACTATTTACCACGGTACGAGAGTACGAGATTCCCTGGGCTTCTCCCCTTTCCTCATTCTTGGAGATGAGTCCGTCGGTTACACAGGCGTAGACATATATTTTTGTTGTGTATTGTATCTACGTCGATTTTACCTTCACTTTGACTTGATCGTCATTGGTCTCTTATGGGCCGGAGGAAACACTACGTACGTAGCTCTTGTCCTAGAGCAAGCGGCTTCAGCTACAGGCAAATTTCGTGGTCTGTTCAATGACGGAGTACAGTATATTGCATCGATGCATCGACTAACGAGGTGACAAAACAGAGATAGATGATAGATCCAGGGATTTCAGGCCCTCTATCTACACAGAGAGTAGAGTACAGCATGATTGAGCGTTAAATGCATAGTGAGAACGATGAACAAAAACAGATGATACATTTACATGTTGGTTGAAAACTTTTCATTACCACTGACCGCCTGAAACAGGGCAATCACCAAGATCATCCAGGAAATCATGGTATCAATCCTCGAGCTCTTCGCCATCTTCGTCAAGTGGTTTCCAGCATGGATAGACATCTTGCCATCTAAAAGGGTGGATGGCGTCCGTCAATACCCATCAAACTCCTACGAGCAAGGTCCGGTGCTTACATATACTCCTCAGAATACTCAGTCCCATCTTCGCCTCTCCACCGCAGCCACGAAGGCTTGACCTTTTTCTGAAGTGCAAAAAGGGGGGTGAAGCGGGGTTCACCCTTGGCATGGAAGCCTCGACGTAGCAGCGCAGCCTCGTTGTTCGTCCACCAACCGATTGCAGCACCGGTAGTCAGCACTTGTGGCCCCGCGCTTCCGGCGCTAAAGGCTACGGAAAAGGTTTCTCCGGCTATATAAGAGCGAGGTGAATGACAAGTTAAAGAACAAAACCAAACCCTTACATTTATCGGAGAGGTACAATAGATAAGCAGGGCATGCGAGCGCGCTAGTGACGACATGTTTCCCCTCTAACAGTTTTGCCTCGAGGATCCTCTGCACAGCAGGGGGAGGAATGTAGTTCTGGCGAGGCGCGTAGAGAATGACGAGCGCTCCACGTTTGCCATCTTGGAACTTCCAAGTCCCCTTGATAGCGGCCGAGGCGGCCAACGGAACATTTCTGAGGAAAAGTTTGACTACGAACTCGAATACATCCTTATCGGCGGTAAACCTACACGTGTTGATTTATATCGAACTGTCCTCTCTTGACGCCGGTGGAGGATACGATGAAGTCCTGTTCGGGCTCACCCAACTCTGGTTGGTAGGCTTTGAGATTAAGGTCGATCCCGTTGGCGTCAAGGTATTTTTGAAATGCGTCGTCATATATGTTGCCTTCCACATTGAGCTCGCCGTTGTCGTTGAGCGTCCCATAAGCCCCGACCTGAGAATAAGGATGGAGGTCAGCGCCGGGTGTTGATGGTCATCGATACGACAGATGGGAAATTTACCTTGATGGGGATGGGAGGGTCCCAATTGGTCCACTTTCCGGAGACCCGACGAACGAGATCGATGAACTTTCGGACGTTGCGGTTCGTGGCCATGGTATAATGCTTGGTGGTTGAGTGTGGAAGGAGAAAGCGCGGCGGAGGTTTCCTTTTGGATTGGAAGAGCGCCCAAGGAACGAGGCTGGACAAAGGCAGTGGGATACTTCTGAATCCGGCATCATGTGCAGCACGAACCGAATTACTGCCGAGCCTGAGCGTTACGCCCTGTAGAAACGTTTCAACTTGAACTACATGCTCGGGCTGAAGACGGTCAGCAAACAAAAATTAGGGACTTTGCCTGAGATCTGGTAGATTGGCACCGAGAAAGTTCAGCCTACTAGAAGTCTGCAGGAGTTCAAGTAATGCGGCTAGGGACATCTTATCTCTGGAACTCACCTGGCGGCTATTGAAGTTGCGGGGTCTTGCCAATGTTCCTAATTTCCGCCCACTGACCGCCGCAGTCGCCTGAGGGAATAAGTTATAAGTAAGTGACTCCAGGTACTTACTAGCAACTCCTCCATGGAATGTCGGAAGAAGCTCAACTATTGGGAGCATTTTCGCGGCTAACTTTAAATTGACTCGGAACGTTGCGTAATGGCAGCCCTACGAACCCATCATGATCTGCCAGTGGCTCAGCGCGGATTTATTTTGAGTAATGCACCCTTCGTAAGATCAGACTTTGCGGCAACCGCAAAAACTATGGACCGTGACGGTACCACGAGTTCATCCCCCCAAGGACGCCGATCTTCACTGGCACTTCAGAACACTGCCTGTTACACTCTGGCATGCGTCCAGGCCTTGCCCCTGCAGGACCCGCCACCAGCCGTGACATGAAACAGGAGGCCATAGTGTAAAGCGACATGAGGCACGCAAAGATCCGGAAAGCTGCCACATGTTGCAGCAGAATCCAGGTGATTCAGACGGTCAGGGGGGGCAGATTGAGGGCGAATGAGACAGAGAATTGCACTTCCAAACGAAGGCGTAGATGACATGAAAGCAATAGGATCCCTTAAAAAAGCATTAGAGAGTACATCATGAACAACCACCTCGATTTGACCACTCGACCGTACATTTCTGAAACTGCAGACTCGATTTCAGTTGCAACCATGGGTCGACTCAAGCCTGGCCGAGTGTAGACTAAATCTACCTAAACACCAGAGGCAGAGCTTGGGCGATGTTCCTTCGTATATCAAGTTTGCATTGCTGCGCTGGTCATCTTGTTTTGACATCATTTCCATTCAGATCAAGATCAAACATTTCCAGTTATGTAGATCAGCCTCCTTTTTCTTTCGCACGAACATATTAATCGCTCTTCGCATGCACCCTGCACTCTGGTGGTGGTAATCTCCGTCAAGGTTCGCTGACCAAGTACCACAGTTCTCACTGGAATTAGAATTAGAATAAGAGATACGGTTGTTCGCGAACGTGTCAGTCTCAAGTGTGATGCTTTGACCAGCGAGCGACATGACCCGGGTTCACCAGAAGACACAACAAACGTGCGAGTTTCTTGGGATCGATCGAAAATTCTCCGGCGTGAATACCGTTGAGATAATCCGCGAGGATTTTAGATGTTCTCGGGGAACAGCACGGGGCCAAGCGAGGCCATAAACTTGCACAACTAGTACCTTAGCGTTCGTATGAGAGAGGAGAGGTAGGATAGGGCCTGGAATTAAAACAAAAACACGGTCGTATACGAACGGATAGAACGGAACCCATTCCCCAAAGAGTTTTCACCTGTCATTTTTGAATAAGGGCACCCTTTCTACTCAACAACAACAAGATCATTGTCTTGTTTCCCAGTAGACTAGAGGCCAGCATGTCATAATTCCATGTCAGCTAGCAAGCTACAACATGCAGATACTACCCGCCGTTTCGTAGGAGCACGTGGGAATAACAGCTGAGTTTGCCCAGCCTTGAATCTTGTCTTCAGCGAATTGGCTGTCGCTGCACCAGCAAGTAGTCGAGAGTGGGAACAGTTCAGGAAACCTGGAGTCCGTAGGGCGTTCAATACCTACTGTGCAAAAAGGGGAAACGTGTTCATCGATGACCCAGACACTACTTGCCGAATAGCTGCCTTCATTCAGAATTCTTCTTCATTTGTTGCAACCTGCTGTCTTCCTTATTGGTTACATTCAGTTCGGTAGTCTATCAGCTAGTTTTATCAATCGCTGGATGCGGAAAATGCAAACTCACAAGTTCTCGGCCGCCGCCCCTTACACGAACAACCCTCTATGCATCTACTGGTTCCTGCGTCACCTGTTTGGTCCTGACTGCGACCTCTATGCTCGGTGGGCACCGGGGAAGCCCTGGAATACGATAATACGCTTCACAAAGACCGTTTCTTGAGAGTGGACTGAGAGGAAAATATCATGATTAATTTCATTAGCGGGTTCGGCTGAACGCAGAGCGACGGTGGGGACGACCGAATCTTCAGGGTGAACAAATCTCGAAGAACGGTGGGAGATTGTTGCGAAAAGCCTGAGGGACGAAGAGCATATGATGACCGCAATCCATTGAGATGGGTGGGAGCAACTTGAAAGGGTTGATGGACGTGGTCAATTTATTGTGTGGTCCGCGTCTATCGTGGCCAAAAGGAAACTAACATCATCCTTGCTACCATCCTTGCGGCTATCATCGCCGCGCGTGGTGAATCAGAATAGTGCTGTCGCGAACATTCCCAAAACCTAAGGAAGCTTAAGAACGGGGTCACTATGCTGTGTGCTGACAAGGTTCTCTATTCCGCCGGAACTTGAACGCAACGTGTGTACAATTTTGCAACATGTCCAAGTGTACACGCACCTACGACACCGACACCGATGCCAGCGAATTCCTAGAAGTGGCATCTGATGGATCGTACTGTGAGGCACCCACTGGCAAGCCACAGAGGAAGAGGACGCGTCCGAATCAGAAACGTACGGTCGCGTCAAAACGAGCGCGAACACAAGAAGATGGTAGTGTGGCACGAAGAAATGGCACAAGCAGTCGCGCTACACATCCAACGTCCTGGCACGTCGTCCTGCGCGTCGGCCCCATCCGAAGTTCGTTGTTGCATTGGTATAAACAGATATACGAGGTCCGGGGGATGCCCTGGCGGAAGACCTTTGATGAGTCACTGGACAAAGACGGCAGAGCACAGCGTGCATACGAGGTTCGCTCTCTAGAACTTGTCATCCAATGCCAGTGGGCCTAATCGATACCATGCCCGTAGGTTTGGGTATCAGAGATCATGCTTCAGCAGACACAGGTAGCCACTGTGATACCCTACTACAACAAATGGATGGTCAAGTGCGTGTGTGCATTTCTCTTCAATTCCTCAACGTAGTCTGTCGAGCCTTGTTCTGATGCTGTTCAGATTTCCTACCATTAGGGATCTCGCAGCATCGGATATCGACACGGTTAATAGCCTCTGGAAAGGCCTTGGCTATTACTCACGTGCTGCCCGTTTACTGAGCGGTGCGCAGAAAGTGGTCAACGAACTCGACGGTCGACTCCCAGATGATGCCAAGGCCATGCAAGCAAAGATACCTGGCATCGGTCGTTACAGCGCCGGTGCGATCTGTTCTATCGCTTACAATCAATGCGTTCCTGTCGTAGGTGTTGAGGCCGATTGGGTGTTGCAAAGATGGTAACTTGACTTGCCAGTTGGACGGAAACGTCATCCGACTGCTCACGCGCTTTTTAGCTTTGTATACACCGCCAAAAGCGAAGCAAGCCCAAGACATATTGTGGGCAGGTGCGGAAGCTTTAGTTGAGGGTTCGTCGCATCCGGGCGATATTAATCAAGCACTCATCGAACTCGGGAGTACGGTATGCAAGGTTAGAGATCCTGTCTGTGGGGGCTGTCCTCTAAGATCTTGGTGTCATGCGTACCAAAGAACGCAGAGTGACTCTGTAAGAGAATCTCTTTCGTTCGCATCTGGCCCACCCTTTGATCATGTCATTAATAGAGTGCAGCCAAGGACGAGACAGATATTGAGGAATTGTGCACCCTCTGTGAACCACTCCCAGTGAACGACCCAGATATGGGTCTTGTCACCATTTACCCCATGAAAGTCCAGCGAAAGAAAGCGCGGGAGGAGCTGGATTCCGTTAACGCAATTGAATGGCGTACGACTGATAACCGTAAACGATTCTTCTTACTGGTTCGGCGCCCAGAAGGAGGTCAGTATCCCATCCACACATACGTGTCTCACGGGATGTGAAAACTGACCGAGTTGTCCGTCCTTCGGACCCTCAGGTCTCCTCGCAGGACTACAAGAGTTCCCAACGGTACCCAATATCTCGGGTGCATCTGCAACCGCAGATAAAGTGGCAGAGATTCCGAACTACCTTCTCAAGGAGCTACTTGTCGAGCCGCCTTTAAATCTATATTCAGACTCAAAACCACGAGATCGCTCCAAGCTGGGGTGTGGTAGTGGTGATGATAAGGATAAGGATAAGGATATGGACGATGACAGTGAGATAGGAGGAATGCGAATCGTGCACGTCAAACCTGCGGGAGACGTCATTCATGTCTTCTCACACATCCGGAAAACATATCGTGTTCAATGGGTGCTGTTGGAAGGTGGAGGGGACGAGCCTCCCATGTTGCAACAGAGGTCCGATTCATCGATTGGCAGAAGGGGCGAGGCAACGCGAAAAGGCAAACACCGAAAGCGTTCAGAGGTATCTGAAGAGCCCGAGGTTGTGAAATCTGCGACTGTCAGGGTTGCACGGTGGGTTCCTCTGGATCAGGTGGAACATGCAAAGTATGTGAATCCCAGAAACAATACGCTAATCAATGTTGACTATTGTGATCTTACCACAGTATTGGCACTGGCGTGACGAAAGTATGGAAACAGGTTCAAAGGCTATGGTAAATCCGCGTCAAGTGACTTCTGGGTATTCGCAAGGCTTCATTTATCATTAACCACAATATAGATGCATACTGTGATTTGATAAAGACTCATCCACTGCAATGTTCCGGCGTGTACCGCAAATGTCGCCTCAATGTAGCCTTGATAAGTTTGTGTCTTGTCATGCCACTGAGAATGGAGGGAGTGATGGGAGTAACTGTGGCTGTGTTGTCGCAAAACATAGTTTTTAATTTCAGCGGTTGTAAGTCTTTGGACGTCGCTGTGTATCTACATGAGGTGTAACTAGGGTGAGGCGGAAGAAAGGAGATAGTGGCAGTGACCCGTGCTTTCCGGTCCGGAACGGGAGTGGATACCTGTCGGGCTAGCGAGTTGCGAGGACCGGTGCAGAGGGCGACACAGGACTCGTCCGAGTGGAGCTGCAAGGCGCCGGAATGAAATAACGGTGGGTGGAGTGGTGGGTGGGACAAGCAGCCTGAGACCCGGCCCGGGGGACGACTGGGGAGAATCGAGTTGTCCGAAGACTTACCACTGCGGCTCCCTCGTACCTAGTCACGACAACTTTCGCATGATTACTAGTAGTTGACTCTTCTGAGACCACTAATATAATGCGTACCAGCTGCGTCCGACAACTTGGTTTTGGACGTGATTTCCAAAATTTGCGTATGTATCATGTCTTTTTCTCATTCTTCCCCTAGGATTCTTCACAGGACTAACACGCGTTCCCAAGGGTACCCAGGCAATATCTACGGCCGCAGTCAAAGTTGAAATTCTAAACGACCCGGGCCGTCCCCTTGTACTGATAAGCTGTACTCCAACTTAAAACCACCGAGTTGCTCCAAACAGGGCACCCTGGGGAGTGATAAGGTGACAGCTGTGAGATTTTGAGACTGAGTTATGTGCAAATTATGTTGTCTGTATTCTCTCATACCCGGAAAATGTACCGTGTGTCCAGTTGGTGTCCTAGAAATGTGGCGAGGCCGTTGGATCTTCGCAATGCAACATTCTATCGTTCATGACATTTGAGGATGCCGCTTGCGGAGCATGGGTTGAATAAACTACATGTACAGGATGCCCACAGATGTTGTAACTTCAAGTTAGATAAAGATCGTTAGCACAAGGACTTGCCCCAATCCCACGAAGTTCCTGTGCACAACAGCATGTGTGGATGAACACACAGCCAACAGTCTCCCCAATGAGCCTTGGTGTATTTTTGGCTTATACCTGTCCCTCACGCAGCCGAAAATTCGAGAACGCACGCCTCTGCGAGGTCCCAGACCTTCTCGAGCTTCAGGCCAGCCGCAGTCCTGTAGAAAGCTCCATGTCAGAACGTTGCAACCCTGGTACTTCAACCATTCGACTTACGAAAGCCGCAAGGAATTCTGCAGCGTGCGCTCCTTGGCGTTGTGGAAAATGTACATCGTCAAGTCCTGTTCGTACATACGAATGTTCCCGACACCGAAGTTGGGAAGCAGAGGTGCAGGCGCCTGTGAATATGAGAAGAGAAGCGTCTAGAGCCTGGGACAAATTCGACTGGATCAGGAAATACTGACCACGGCAGCTCCCATGGACGCAGCCTCGGCTTCAGCTTGTTTACGATTGAGCTCGAGAAGAACGTAGTCGTCTGTGAAAACACATGAACTCGATGCTGTACTGCTGAGTGGTTTCAACTCACGGATGAGGACCCGACTGTGAGGTCCCAATGCTTGACGGACATTGCGAAGAATGATTACCGACTCGTGGTCGGGCCAATCATGAATAATGTTGCGGAGCTGAGCGAGTCCCGTTCTCATCAATCATCACGGGAGGTCTGTCACTCGATGGACCTAAACTCACGTAGTAAATGTCTTTTCCCTTGACAGGAACTTGGGTGAAGAAGTTAAGCTCGGCGAACTCAACTCGGTTCTGTTGCACTGCCTCGGGACAGTCTTTTGCCCACACCTGTGTAGAAATCAGACCATTCCGCGGCGTGACCACTATATACCAAAGGTGCTCACACTTCGTGACTGTGCAAGTGCTTCCGGCAAATCGTGGATGGTAATCTTGATGTGTTTGTGTGTTTTCGCAAGAGGAAGGGAGAAGGCGCCAATACCTCCACCAACGTCAACGACAGTGGAATATTTCTCAAACGGGAATTCTGAGTCGGCGGTCAGGTGAGCACTACCAGTCCCACCGATGGTACGTACGAGTCAGGACTGCGAGCGAGCCCATGATACCATTGAGCCCTCTCATGGAGCGATGGTAGCTCTGTGTACACCGTTAAGTTCGAGATCGCGAAGGTACCTCTCAGCGTACCTGTCTTCGCGCGTCCTAGAAAACAATATGAGATGAATTCATTGGATATGAATTGAACAACCCCTCACTTCTTGTCTCATCCAGTCAAAGAATGTTCCAGTGATGCCCTCCTTGTTGTTAGCATACATGACAGGGGCATGCTCAGGATCCTCAGAGTATCCCATATTCGGGTCTTTCAGAGTTTCATACAACACGGCGGCACCTTTCGCGGCCGCCTCGACGTGAAGGCTGACCATGTGACGTACAGGGTTCTCACTGTGGAGAATGAGAGAGAGGCGATTGTTTGCAAACGTGTCAGTCTCCACTATGTACCCGGATAAGTGTGCGATCCTTTGACCGGCAAAGGACACGACCGACCTTCGTTGTAGCAACCTCTGGTGGCCAGAAGGCGCAACAAACGTGCGAGTTTCTTTGGATCGATATTAATGATCTTCGAGAGCTCACTGACATGGATACCGTTAGGATAGTCCACAAGGATATCGGTGATGTTCTCTCTGAGAGCAACTCGGATGCAAGCATAGTCATACACTTGCACGAGCTAGTGGTGATAGCTGTTAGCAATGGTGTGAGGAGGGGGTGGTGTGGCTCACATTGATGGCGGTGTGAGAAGGGGGTGCAAGAGTAGTGCATAGTTGAGCACATGCACCTTCGAGAATCCGGACGGCGCTCTTCAGTGCAACTTGGTCGACAGCGTTATCCAAGGGATGAAACTCGGTAGAGTCAATGGAGGGGACATCGTCCCCAGCTTTCTCATATTCTGCAATGGCCTCTTGAGCTGCTGAGTTAATCAACTTCAAGAGTCCTTCTAGCTTAGTTCTGTTGGACGACATCGTGTTAGAGTGCGAGTGTTTTAGGGGATGTACTCACGGGTCAAGAGTTTTATAAGTTACGGTGCACTAGATGGGACCCGGAATTCCGTGCTGCCACTGCTTTCGTGTGTAAGGCGATTTATGTAATTTGAATGTCAGGCGTTTTTGGCACGGAGACCACACCTTCCAGAATGAAGTGTTCACCTTGACACCGCCTCACACGAGCCGCCTACGAAGAGTATGTTTCACATGTGCAAAAAATAGCTACGACTCGATAACCTGAAAAGAGGATGGGACGATCAGCGTTTCAGTTAGTTTAACCCACGCTTAAACTTCACAGGGGAAAGATTGCTTCGAGGCTGAGAACGAGATGAGACAACCACTCACGTTGTGCCCACTTGGCAAACACAACTGAGGTTTGAATGAGAGAACCGCGACCACCATCTGGTGGGAACGGTGGGCTGTAATCGGAAATTGCCTGATTGCATTTGTCCAACTTCATTGCATGCAAGAACTTGAAGTGAGCGTTGTTGTCAGCCGTTTTGAGGAGGCGTCACGGTATATAGTACCTCGTCGAGCCATACCCTAATCTGTCCAATAAAAAACATTGCGGCAAGAAACGGCGTGATACGGAATACTGACGGGCAGTGCATACCGACGCTCGGACCTGACACACAATTTGCGATTAATGATGAATAGCATGCAACTTGCACTGGCCATCCCAAAGCATCTGGTCAACCCCATCAGAATCCCATTTCAAATCAATAGATGCGGCACTCGCCGGTGGGTTAGACTGCGGCGCAGTCTAGTAGCACTGTTCAGTGCTACCCGTCTCAGGGAGCTCAGTCACGGTGGGCGCCTGGTGTGGCTAACGCTTCGAATCTCCGAATCTGTAAACAACTTGGTGAGCACCGCGCGTCGCCGGCAGAAACATTGTTTTCAAGGCATAACATGTACTGTAGTGAAACAATGCATTGTAAGAGTACGAATACAAAGAGTAAGGAACTTAAGATCAAAGCCAGTTATGTATGCGGTAGATGCTGTTAACGAATTACTTCTTCGATGCACTCGATTAGACACGCAGTCTCGTCAGCCGTTTTGGATTGATGCATTGGCTATCACTGTGACAGTTACTAACTCGGAGGATGTAGCGTACCAGTGAATGCTGGTAGGATTCTTTAATTCTGCAGTAGGCTCACTTACCGCATTTGCGTCATACAGAGCAGTGCAGGATCTCGTCTCGTGGTTATAAGCCCCACTTCACGATCCCATTTTTGTTTGCAGATGAGGGCAAGTGCGAGGGTGGCCAGCGCGAGGGTGGCCCGAGCCTGAGGATGGTTGATGAGGTGAGGTCAGGGCAAGAGCGTGAGCGTAAATGTGAGGTGCTCCCATGTAAACACGAATGGGAATGAATTATTGCTATTCCATTCATGTTTACACACGAGTGCAAAGGCGAGGGTGAGGTGAGTGAAGGATGCCAGCGTCTTGGGACGGCACGAACGGATGGGGATGGGCAAGGGCAAGGAGAGGACGAGGACGAGGACAGTGAGAAGGCATGCGGGAGTGACGGCACAACACGAGCGATCATGCGTTGTGCGGTTGCGCAAACTGGCAGGTGGGGAGTGAGCGAGGCACCATCAAATCTCGTCCATCCAGCCTGGGCTGCCGGAGACGAGTGAGGGAGCAGGCTGGGGCTGGGGGCGAATGAGGGGCGAGGGGACAGGTGGGCACAATTGGGAGCGAACTTCGGGGGGGCGAGTGAGTAGTGTGCAAACGCATGGAAGTGGACGTCGAGACCGAAATACCTGGACTTGATCGGCACCATCCTCGTTCGTCAATTGCGAGAGAGGACGTACCAGAGGTGGAATTCGCTGAACGATCCAATACGAGTTTAACGTTTATGAGTGGGGGTATTTCGAACCTATCGGAGCCTGCAGCGAGTGCGGAGGCAGATGAGTGAAAGGGTGCACGAGAGTGACACGTTGCGGTGTTAGACTTAACTTTTACAACTTGAAGTTGAATGTTCCGATGAGTCACTGGCAGGTGACCAGCGCTAGTACCTGAGTTGGCGAGGAACTCGAACTTCAAGTTGAAGCTTGATGAGTCTGTTAGTGAAAAACCTGGCAACTACTGGAAGTCATCGGGCCCTTGCCAGTAACTTCAAGTTCTTTCGGCGATTTTTACCAGGAGAACTGAAGACCTGAACCACGATCGCAGCATTTACAAACATGTAAGTCTTGCAAGCAAAAAAAGAGACAACATTACCGTGCCCTACTAAGTGCTTGAAGTTGGCACCACTGGCAGCATACATAAAAAATTGCGCGATGAGACGGTAAGTGTGACTCGGATGGACTCCAAAATATGCTGCCCGTCTTCTCCCTGGCCCACACCTATGGTACTAGTAGTACATATCCATTCGGTCGACAGTAAGAGACCAAAGTGTATCTTTGCAACGCCACATCCGAGTCTCTCAGGTTCAGGCTCGTTCATACTTTCAGAGCCCGGGTCAAAGAAAAATACATGATACAGGCTATAATTTGGATAATGATCGTTGGCACAAGAACTCGGCCTCACTCCCCCACGATTTTCTTGTGCACAACATGTGTAGATGAACATTCAACACACAGCCAGCCATCGCTCCAATAAGTCATGGTATATTTTTGGCTTATCACGCTGCCGAAAATTCGAGAACGCACGCATCTACGAGGTCCCAGATCTTCTCGAGCTTCAAGCCAGCCGCAGTCCTGTAGAAAGCCCCATGTCAGAGCGTTGCAACCCTGGTACTTCAACCATTCGACTTACGAAAGCCGCAAGAAACTCTGCAGCGTGCGCTCCTTGGCGTTGTGGAAGATGTACATCGTCAAGTCCTGTTCGTACATACGAATGCTCCCGACACCAAAGTTTGGAAGCAGGGGTTCAGGCGCCTGTGAATAGAAGAAGGTAAGCGTCCAGATATAGAGCCCGGGATAAATCCGACTGGATCAGGAAACACTAACCACGGCAGTACCCATGGACGCAGCCTCGGCTTCAGCTTGTTTACGACCGAGCCCGAGAAGGACGCAGTCGTCTGTGAAAACACATGAACTCGATGCTGTACTGCCGAGTGGTTTCAGCTCACGGATGAGGACCCGACTGTGGGGTCCCAATGCTTGACGGACATTGCGAAGGATGATCTCTGACTCGTGGTCGGGCCAATCATGAATAATGTTGCGGAGCTGAGCGAGTCCCGTTCTCGTCAATCATCACGGGAGGTCTGTCACTCGATGGACCTAAACTCACGTAGTAAATGTCTTTTCCCTTGACAGGAACTTGGGTGAAGAAGTTAAGCTCGGCGAACTCAACTCGGTTCTGTTGCACTGCCTCGGGACAGTCTTTTGCCCACACCTGTGTAGAAATCAGACCATTCCGCGGCGTGACCACTATATACCAAAGGTGCTCACACTTCGTGACTGTGCAAGTGCTTCCGGCAAATCGTGGATGGTAATCTCGATGTGTTTGTGTGTTTTCGCAAGAGGAAGGGAGAAGGCGCCAATACCTCCACCAACGTCAACGACAGTGGAATATTTCTCAAACGGGAATTCTGAGTCGGCGGTCAGGTGAGCACTCCCAGTCCCACCGATGGTACGTACGAGTCAGGACTGCGAGCGAGCCCATGATGGTACTGAGCCCTCTCATAGAGCAATGGTAGCTCTGTACACTGTTGAGTTGCATGAAATCGTGAAAGTATCTCTCAGCGTACCTGTCTTCGCGCGTCCTGGAAAATAATATGAGATGAATTCATTGGATATGAATTGAACAACCACTCACGTCTTGATTCACCCAGTCAAAGAATGTTCCAGTGATGCCCTCCTTGTTGTTGGCATACATGACAGGGGCATGCTCAGGATCCTCAGAGTATCCCATATTCGGGTCTTTCAAAGTTTCATACAACACGGCGGCGCCTTTCGAGGACCCCTCGGCGTGAAGGCTGACCATGTGACGTACAGGATTCTCACTGTGGAGAGTCAGAGAGAGGCGGTTGTTTGCAAACGTGTCAGTCTCCACTGAATATCTGGATAAGTGTGCAATCCTTTGACCGGCAAAGGACATGACCGACCTTCGTTGTAGCAACCTCTGGTGGCCAGAAGGCGCAACAAACGTGCGAGTTTCTTTGGATCGACATTAATGATCTTCGAGAGCTCGTTGACATGGATACCGTTAGGATAATCCACAAGGATATCAGTGATGTTCTCTCTGAGAGCAACTCGGATGCAAGCTGAATCATGCGCTTGCACGAGCTAGTGGTGATAGCTGTTAGCATTGGTGTGAGGAAGGGGCGGTGTGACTTACGTTGGTAACAGTGCGGGAAGGGGGTGCAAGAGTAGTGCATAGTTGAGCACATGCACCTTCGAGAGTCCGAATGGCACGCCTGAGTGCGATTTGGTCGACAGCGCTGTCCAAGGGATGAAACTCGGTAGAGTCAATGGAGGGGACATCGTCTCCAGCTTTCTCATACTCTGCAATGGCCTCTTGAGTTGCCGAGTTGATCAACTTCAAGAGTCCTTCCAGCTTAGATTTGTTGGACGACATCGTGTTAGAATGGGGGTGGGAGATTAAGAGGCGCAATGGGATTCTACTCATACATCGAGAGTTTTATAAGTTAAGATGAACTGCATCGATGCTAGTGCGTTAGTTTCGCACACTGCTGTAAGTTGGAAATTTGCTCATGATGGATGTAGTATCTCAGTTAGTTTAACTCTTGGCAAACAGCTTGCACCACTGAGTTTTGTTGTCAGCTTCCGATCGAACCGTGTTTGGGGAGGCGTATATACCTCATTCAAGTTGAATCAAACCCTGATTCGTCCGATAACTTGAAGAAACGCCATGGCAACGCTCATCCGATGGAGCTCGCACACTATCCGCGATCAACGGATTAATGACGGCCAGCACGCAACTCGCACTGGCCGCATCCCAAAGGAAATCAACGGATGAGGGCCGCTGGACTCGGAGTATATGTGAAAAAATTGAAATCTGTGAGTCAACAGCGGATCATGTACTAACCGACTCGCTTCACACTGGCAATGTTGCACTTTACTCGTCTCCTCGTCTCCTTTCTCTCTCTCGCGCTCCCCTGTTCGTACTTGTTAGCCGCCATCTCCAAGGACACCGCGTTACTAGGCATACTTGTTGTAGTGTTGTCACTGCATAGTTTGACGCGACACGCAAAATTCCGCACGTTGTCACGTTGTTCGGCGTAGGTGCCACGTTTGGATTGCGGCGCCGTACAGCCAGCGTTTCGAATCCATATGAACAAGTGAAACATAATCAAGATCAATTCCCTTCAAGTTGTCCGACCATCGTGGAACCAGCCCGCGACTGATCGGTTTGGCTGACGGTGATTGGTAAGAGGGGGCCGACTTGGCGATGGGGGGACAAAACGCGGCGAAATAAACCTGAATGGTGCCCGACGCAATCAAATGGGACCATGACTAGAGTACTGTGGAAAAGTCACCATTTTCAAACACGTGAGTAATCACTGTTATTCCCGCTACCTTTAGGTACTTAGTGGGTAAACAGGCAGGACCACTCTGGGAGTCCTTTTGGACCACGCCCGTCGCTCGTCGATGCCTCTCCCATCAGTTTCCCGTGTTTTTACTTCCCCCGCTCCTACTGACCACATCCGTTGCTTGCGAGATGTCTCAAGTCTCTTTCCCTCATTTCTTTATGTTTATGTTTTTTCCCTCTGAGGACGACGAAGACGACACCATCGTACACGCACGCATTTCGACAAGAACGATACACTCACCCGCATCCCACGACGATGGCGACGGCGATGGCGACTAGCCTACCAACAACGTCTGCCAACGCTCCCAGACAAGGCCTACCGATTCAGCATCACACACCCGACCAAGATGATGACGACGACACAACAACAACGCTTCCGCCACCGCCGCCCTCCTCCATTGCGCACACCCCAACATGACCACCACCATCAGGTACCTGCAACCCAGATGACGACCGCCCGCCACGCAGCCCATGTACGCCCGTCTCATTCCTCGATATTCTTACTAAATACATCGATAATGACGCCATCTCGTCGTTGCCATCTGCCCTTTACGCACACCCCAACACGACCGCCACCATCCGACCGTCATGCAGTTGTCCCATGACGCAGTCACACATGCGCCATGATGATGACGAGTCTACAGATCCACCAGCACCCGATCAAGATGATGACAATGAGTCGGCATGCAGTCCCATGTAAGTACAGATGTCTCAATGTTCCGACAGGCCTTATTCCTGCATGCATCCCCGACCAAGATGATGACGGCGAAGATGACGCCATCACGCACGCGGCACGCCCCACCATGACCGGCTACGAGCAGGGAGAGAGGGCGCAGAGGGCCAGCGCGAAAGCATGCAGGAGCGACTGCACAATGCGCGCGATCGATTGTGTACTTCGTGTGGTCACTGCTGCATGCCAAAGGGGAGGCAAGGGTGAGTGCGAGGGTGAAGGTGAGGGTGAGGGGAAGGACGAGGGCAAGCCCGGTGAGCCTGAGGTGAGGGTGTGGCGAGAGAACGACAGCACGACACGTGCCATCGCGCGTGTCACGCTGTCGTTCACCGTCCCTGGGTGAGGGTGAGGTTGAGACAATGGAGAGAGAACGGCAGCACAACGCGCACGATTGCACGCGTCGTGCTGTCGTTCTCCATCCCTGGGTGAGGAGGATGGGGTGAGGGCGACGAGGGTGAGGGTGAGGACGAAGGAGGGGGCGAGGATGACATGACGACGAAGGAGAGGCGGCGATGGCGAGAGAATGACAACACAACGGGTGCAATCACACGCATCGTGCTGCCATTCACCGTCCCTGGGTGAGGAGATCGACGGCGACGAGACCGCTGTGTCAGCCCAGTCTGGTGTACATTGTGTTCGCACAGGCAAGGGCGAGAGAGCATGCAGGAATGATGATACAACGCGCGTGATTCCATGTGGTGTGCCATTGTTTCTGCCCGCTCACTGGCAGTGCACCTCAGGGTGAGGTGAGGGTACAAGTGAGGACGAGAGGGCCACAGGTGAGGAAAAAAGAAATCTCAAACATTAATTCAATTTCTCAACGCACCATGGAAAAGAAGCACGATAATATTGACGCACAAACATACCATTGTCGAAATGTCAGGATGCGAAGGATGGTATTCTAGAGTAACTAGGAAGCATTGTGGCCACTGTTCCTTGATCAACTGCTGACGCACAGGTCACTACCCCCACCCTCTTCCTCTGTCCCTCACTGAGCCCCCCACATTACTAACATCTCCTGTTGTCGCCGCCTTGCCACCTTGCCCTCAAGTGAGTGGGTTCCAGCTGATAGAATGACAAAGGTATGTATCAGCGTCGTCGAATCAGCGACGAGTTCGAGTGCTAGGAGATTGACGGGACATATTTAGGTGCCTTTTCAAAGTCTTCAAGTTGCTCGATACACCTTCTAACTCACCCCCTCGCTCCGTATGTGTGGGCTAGGTTGTCGCCTTTGTCAGCTGGCGCTGGATTCGGATAGGTGGATGACGGGCAGTGAGGCCTCTGGTGAGGTACTCGTTGAATTGGTACATGTGGACAGCAGTGCCAGTGTGGCAACAATGGTAACATTGTTGTCATCGTTGGTAGCACGACGCACACGCGCATAGAGTGAATGTGAGGGACAAGGTTAAGAGCGACGTTGAGAAAAAAGAGTAGACGAACGAAAAACATACCTAAATTGATAAGACACAAAGCATATATTTTGAACGAGGTCTGGACGAGACTCAGGTGGGGCCAGATGGATTCCCAGATGGATTTGACACCGTGACGAGGTTCAAATGGCACCCAGACGAGGCCTATTTTATTTTGGCATGCAAAGCCAGCAGGATACGTGAACACGAGGTACTGATGAGGCTCAAATGGCGCCCGGACGAGGCCAGTTTTGATTTTATTTTGGCCATGCGAGGCCTATGAGATGTGTAGTTTAAGAGACCTCCTCAGGCTCGATGACATACTTCAAGTTCCAAAGCTCGTGTCAAATTAAAACACATGGTACAAGGTGGTCACAGATGCTGTAATTTGGATAAAGATCGTTGGCGCAGGAACTTGGCCTCACTCCCCCACGATTTTCTTGTGCACAACATGTGTAGATGAACATTCAACACACAGCCAGCCATTGCTCCAATAAGTCATGGTATATTTTTGACTTATCACGCTGCCGAAAATTCGAGAACGCACGCATCTACGAGGTCCCAGATCTTCTCGAGCTTCAGGCCAGCCGCAGTCCTGTAGAAAGCCCCATGTCAGAGCGTTGCAACCCTGGTACTTCAACCATTCGACTTACGAAAGCCGCAAGGAATTCTGCAGCGTGCGCTCCTTGGCGTTGTAGAAGATGTACATCGTCAAGTCCTGTTCGTACATACGAATGCTCCCGACACCAAAGTTTGGAAGCAGGGGTTCAGGCGCCTGTGAATAGAAGAAGGTAAGCGTCCAGATATAGAGCCCGGGATAAATCCGACTGGATAAGGAAACACTGACCACGGCAGTACCCATGGACGCAGCCTCGGCTTCAGCTTGTTTACGACCGAGCCCGAGAAGGACGCAGTCGTCTGTGAAAACACATGAACTCGATGCTGTACTGCTGAGTGGTTTCAGCTCACGGATGAGGACCCGACTGTGGGGTCCCAATGCTTGACGGACATTGCGAAGGATGATCTCTGACTCGTGGTCGGGCCAATCATGAATAATGTTGCGGAGCTGAGCGAGTCCCGTTCTCATCAATCATCACGGGAGGTCTGTCACTCGATGGACCTAAACTCACGTAGTAAATGTCTTTTCCCTTGACAGGAACTTGGGCGAAGAAGTTAAGCTCGGCGAACTCAACTCGGTTCTGTTGCACTGCCTCGGGACAGTCTTTTGCCCACACCTGTGTAGAAATCAGACCATTCCGCGGCGTGACCACTATATACCAAAGGTGCTCACACTTCGTGACTGTGCAAGTGCTTCCGGCAAATCGTGGATGGTAATCTCGATGTGTTTGTGTGTTTTCGCAAGAGGAAGGGAGAAGGCGCCGATACCTCCACCAACGTCAACGACAGTGGAACATTTCTCAAACGGGAATTCTGAGTCGGCGGTCAGGTGAGCACTACCAGTCCCACCGATGGTACGTACGAGTCAGGACTGCGAGCGAGCCCATGATGCTATTGAGCCCTCTCATAGAGATATTGAAGATCTGTACACTGTTGAGTTGCATGAAATCGTGAAAGTACCTCTCAGCGTACCTGTCTCCGCGCGTCCTGGAAAATAATATGAGATGAATTCATTGGATATGAATTGAACAACCACTCACGTCTTGATTCACCCAGTCAAAGAATGTTCCAGTGATGCCCTCCTTGTTGTTGGCATACATGACAGGGGCATGCTCAGGATCCTCAGAGTATCCCATATTCGGGTCTTTCAGAGTTTCATACAACACGGCGGCACCTTTCGAGCAACCCTCGGCGTGAAGGTTGACCATTTGACGTACAGGATTCTCACTGTGGAGAGTCAGAGAGAGGCGGTTGTTTGCAAACGTGTCAGTCTCCACTGAATATCTGGATAAGTGTGCAATCCTTTGACCGGCAAAGGACATGACCAACCTTCGTTGTAGCAACCTCTGGTGGCCAAAAGGCGCAACAAACGTGCGAGTTTCTTTGGATCGACATTAATGATCTTCGAGAGCTCATTGACATGGATACCGTTAGGATAATCCACAAGGATATCAGTGATGTTCTCTCTGAGAGCAACTCGGATGCAAGCTGAATCATGCGCTTGCACGAACTAGTGGTGATAGCTGTTAGCATTGGTGTGAGGAGGGGGTGGTGTGACTTACGTTGGCAACAGTGCGGGAAGGGGGTGCAAGAGTAGTGCATAGTTGAGCACATGCACCTTCGAGAGTCCGAATAGCACGCCTGAGTACGATTTGGTCGACAGCGCTATCCAAGGGATGAAATTCGGTAGAGTCAATGGAGGGGACATCATCTCCAGCTTTCTCATACTCTGCAATGGCCTCTTGAGCTGCCGAGTTGATCAACTTCAAGAGTCCTTCCAGCTTAGTTTTGTTGGACGACATCGTGTTAAACTGGGAGTGGGAGATTAAGAGGTGCAATGGGATTTTACTCATACATCGAGTTTTATAGGTTACGATGAACTGCATCGATGCCAGTGCAAAGTTGGATACTTGTCCATGATGGATGTAGTATCTCAGCTAGTTTAACTCCTGGCAAAAATGTTTGCCAATCGCTGAGTTTTGTTGTCAGCTTCCGGGACCGTGTTTGGGGAGCGTCTATACCTCATTCAAGTTGAATCAAACCCAGATTCGTCCGATAACTTGAAGAAACGCCATGGCAACGCTCATCTGATGGAGCTACCCCATAATCCGCAATCAATTGATCAATGGATTAACCACGGCCAGCACGCAACTTGCACTGGCCGCATCCCAAAGCATGTGGTCTGTCAAATCAACGAATGAGGCCCACTGGACTCGGAGTATATGCGAAAAAGTTGAAATCAACAGCCGGATCGGGTACTAACCGAGCTTCACACAGTGTTGCACTTTGCTCGTCTCCTCGTCTCCTTTCTCTCTCTCGCGCTCCCTTATTCGTACTTGTCAGCCGTCATCTCCAAGGACACCGCGTTAGGCATACTTGTTGTAGTGTGGTCACTGCATAGCTTGACGCGACACGCGCGTTTGTAAACTTGCTCGACGTAGGTGCCACATTTAGTACTAAGTGTCGTTTAGTGCTACGCGTTGCAGTCAGCATTTTGAATCCATTATGAACATGTGAAACATGATCAATTCCCTTCAAGTTGTCCGACCATCGTGGAGCCAGCCCGCGACTGATCGCTTTGCATTCTATCATTATAGATGTTCCCTGATGCATCTATCGCCCTAGAACATTGCTCAAGGACTTGTGGACAAGTACCTCGATGTAACGAATACAATTCGTGATCAGGACCATTTGACGCTGACATTGGTCTTAACTTGGGTACGCGATAGTCTTGGATATATTCCCACTAACTCTGGTCACTGTAGGCTCAAGAAAAATATCCTTACCTCAAACGTTTTCCGGGAAACTGGCCAATGCGAGATCTTATCTCGCGCTTTTTATGAAATAACAGGCAGTATCAAGGTAACAGAGTTCCTCTTTGAAGATAACTTGGACAACATGGATGGTCCCGACGGCGGCAACGACAATAATGACAATCACAACAACAGCGACAATGACCAAGATGATGACGACAATGCCAGGTACGAGGATGACGATCCAACCCCCTTGCTAACAGTCAAGTCCACACCCAGAGGAAGGCGGGCAGCAACCTTGGGGCCACAGGGCACGAAAAGGGCAAAGCTAGACCATTCAATGGTACCCGCAGATCAGGGACGACCACAATCCCTGCAAGATGGGCTTTGAAACGAGCGCATATGAACATGGATGTAACATCAGCAAGCCGCAAGAAGCATTGCATGATTGCTATCGTTGATTCCGTACTTAAGTTTTTGCACGCGGAAGAGTCAGATTCAGAAAACGAAATCGGAGATAATTCTCAAAATGATTGGAACGAGAAAGTAAGTAATAGTCTCTGATAAGTGGCAGTGATAACTGTGGTCATAAACTCATGCATTTCAGGATCTCGACGAACTCCTCCCACCAGATGATCTGTCAGAGGTCCAGTGGACTCGTGTGACGATGTCATTCCCGCTAATCCTCCCGAACCTCTTGCAGAGGCTGCTGCTGCCTTTCACGCGCAACCCACCAAGTCCATCACATGCATGGTTCCTGTATTACCCTAGCGTGCTGGATTAGATATTCATCCCGTCTCACCACTGGTATGGCATGCATGTGCACTGCCTTTCTGCATCTCAGTATCACTGCAGTACTCGCGCACAGCCCGCCAGTCTGCACTCCGCTCACCGCTCACCCAACAATACCAGCGCGTCCTGAAGCAACCAATCACTCCAAGTTAATACAGCTACTAGCGATTGGCGCGTCGACCCATGTCCGATTACTTCGCGTCACGCTGTTGGGCGACCACCTCAAGGCCCGACTCAACGGACTTCAAAACCTCGCCGTCCACACCATGCAAAGGCTTGTGGTATTTATAAACATACTTGTAGTCCTACAAGGAGAAAAAAAAAGAGACAGCATATGCACCCTACTAAACGCTTGGCACACAACGTACGTAGCATATATATAACGAATGGCGCGACAAAACACCAAAAATTCAAAGTCAATCGACATGCTCAAAAAAGAAGGCGAAGAATTCCAGCGAAGGGACGACAAGAAGGAGTAAGAAACGCACTTACGCTCAACTACTCGGTTGAGCATGCGCAACCATCTCGTGTTGGCGTTGCCAAACAAGCTCTGCCCACAGCGGATTCGGTGGTGTGTGACCAACCAAGGCACGCAGAACTTCCAGCCTGGACGACAAAACGTCAGCGACAGGGCAAAAAAAAAAACAATGCACGACTAACCATCTCGCCTTCTCCTCGTCCGAATCAGCAAAGAATAAAATATCTTGTTCAGAAGGGAAAACAAGTCTGAATGAACGTTCTACAGCAATCAATGAATCGTAATCGTCCCTATGGCGACCATCAGGACTAAGCGCAGCCGTGCGTGCATCATGCGTGTCCTCCACTGCAATCGCTTTCTTCAAGTTGATCGTTGCCGTGGCTTTCTTCGTGACGTCGTTGAACGCAATGAGATTGGCACCAATGACTCTGAATGTTCGTCGCCGCCATGTCTGTAAAACGCATGGATGGATTTCAACTCAACCACCGAGGGCCAGTCACATTTGACTCACCGCGCAATCACCACCATTCTGCGTCAGCGTCCCCTCAAAGTACGTGACCTTATGCCACGCGACATGCCTGAGGCCACGAAGACACTCGTCCAAGCTCAAGGGTAATTGAGAGGACAACACGCCAGGAAGGGACGGTAACCTGAACATCTGAAGAACAATCTCACCGAGTTCCATCGTTGCAGCACCTCCGGAAACCTCAGAACGTTGACCAATCAGTGGGTATTTAATCTCGAGCAGGCGGGTGTCACACCGCGCTGCGATGTCCTTGAAAGAGATAAAAGCTCTTGCAAGCGTACCGTCCTGCTTCAAATAGCGAGCCAGGTTGTCTGGCAGTTTGTGCGGGGGTGGCGCAGCGGGGGGAGGGGGAGTAGCTTGTGCGGCGGGTTTCTTCGGGGACGATGAGAGGAAACTGAACATGCCACCCTTGGGTTTCGGTGGTGGTGCCACCGGTTGAGGTGCAGGTGCAGGTGGTGGCACGAGAGCTTTGAACTGTGCGACAATGTGAGGATCGCGTCGGACCTTCAACGTTAGCGTAAACTCAAGCTTATTGTGCTCAATCCTGGAGACGAAATGATTAACTAGGTGAAACAGGAATGCAAAGATTGACCTACAACTCAAATTCCTGGTCAATGCGCGCATCAGGAGACAGCCGTGTTTCTGGCGTAGTGACATAGTGGATGCCATTGTTTAACGTGCAGCTGAGTGCCGTGGCCTGTTGTGGTATTGGCACCTTGAGACCCTTCACGCCAAGTACTAAGAGGAACGAGATCAGCGAGTGCGGATGGAAGAAAGTCTAAATACTTGCCTCTGACAAAAACCTTACCATGGGCTTTGCCCGGTTTCTCTTGTGACCGGTACTCCTTGATCTGTTTAGCATACTCGTTCTACACCCATTAGCGCGTTCGACTGGGGACTCAAACATCAAGCGTACCATGTCAGATGGGCGTCTGACAGCCTTCCAGGCCCTACCGCTGTTTACATCCCCAGCAAGCGAAGTGTGTGAGACCTGCTCAGCGTCTGCAGAGGCAAATATAGCCTCGTGTTCGCGGACTCGGTATTTCTATCATTCGAAACAAATTCAGCAAGACGGTGTCTTGCACCCGTCGAAAAAATAACTTACACCCTGACGGTGCTCGGGATCGAGTCTTCGCAATTCCTTTGATATACTATCGGCCAAAAGCTCCTCTTCAGTGTCAGAAAGTCCAATATCAAGAAGCAAATCGCTCTTCGTCAGTGCACCGGCATCGCCAGCACTGCGACTACGCCTTCGGCTCGGGCGACTCGTACTTGGTGGCATTGACGTTGGGCGTGGGGGTGTATAGTAACTCATCGACTCCTCCTTGTCCCTCCTCCGCGCTTCTCTTCGCTTCTGCAAAATCAACTCCTCCCTTGTCTTGATAGCATCCTTGGTCGGCGAAGCAGATGTTGGCACTTCATCCACCGGGCTCCTAAACGAAGGCCCCGTATAAACAACTGAATCCGTCGCAGCGCGTTGAATCGGTAATGGGCCAGTTCTAGAGGGCTGCGCGATAGACGCACTGCGAAAGTCGTCCAAAGACAGTTCCATGTCGGTCTCCGTTTGCATGCTATTGTCCTCGACGTTACTGCTTGTATTGGCGCTGAACTGGCCGGCTTTGACGCCCTCTGTCACCAACTCAACTCGAACTTGGGTGCGTGCATTTGGTCTCTTGGTGCTTGGGCCGCAACTGTCTTTGACATCATCCATGAGTCGGTCAAGGGCAGACCGCATCTCCCCTAGCTGGATTGACCCCACCGAGTCTCGCAATCCCATCCCTAAACCTCCGCTGAGGTCGAGGCTCGTCTCGAGAAAACTTAGGCTTGCCTGCGGGCGTGCAGCTGTGGGTTGAGGTTGGATGGGCTCCACTATTGATGATTCGATGGGTGACATCTCCTGATCCCCGGCGGTGGACAATACACTACCATCCATGGTATCCTCTTCATTATGCTTGACATCCTCCCGCCCATCGGCACTGACAGTAGCAGAATCCATCGTGCGTTCCTCAGCAGTCTGGATGGTCGCAAACTCGGCACTGATATCGATAACGCCAGACATCATATCCGAATGTCGCCTGTTCTCTTTCTCCGTTCCGCCGACATCTGGAGCCTCAGCGCCGTGCCCATTGGGAATCTTTTCGTCTGAGTCCTCAGCTGTGGATAGCTCCGCAACGGGTGCAGGGGAACTGAGCGCAGACCCCAATGGGCTTTCCGTACTCCTTTTCCCCATCAACCTCATCTGAATTTCCTCTCTACTAATTCTGGTCTTTGGCGTACGCTCGCTCCGCAATTCTTGCACGCTTGAAATCTCGCGCAAGACAGACCCTGTCCGCACGGATGGTGACGCAGACCTGAGAGCAGGAGAACCAGACAGTCTGGAGGAGAAATGGAGGGGAGAATCTGATCGTCGGCGCATCTCAAAGTTCGTGGGCGAACCTGAGTTCTGCTGAAGCATCGCCCCTGATGGGGGAGCCGGGCGGGATGTGGCTGTGATAGAGGATGTGCGTGACTGCGATGAGACATGTAATGGCGGACTACGTTCCCTTTGCACGGCTTGCTCGTCGATAGAGACACTGGATGAACCGGACGTGGCAAAAGTAAGCGGAGGCGTATGGCGCGGAGGCGTACTCGTTGAAAACGTTGAACTGCGTGGAATGAGGTCAGACAACCTAGGAACGTCACCCTTATTGTCAGGTTGCGGTGGACTGAAGACCTTCTGAAGCTCTGCCTCAAGGTCAAGGTTGGACAGTGACACCTCTGACTGGCCAATGGACAAGTTTGCAGGATCCAGGGGGTCTTCAAATGATGTAAATGATAGCTCGCCGGCCTGTTCCTTCGGTCTTGACACAGAGAAAGGGTCTGGTGTGGATAGGGCCACATCGCACATTGTCAATGTCGAAATCGGGAGGGTAGGAGGAATGTAAACCCACCGCTGTGACCATTCTTGGGGAAACTTTCATCCGTCGGTTGCAGTTCAAACCGTGGAATGAGGGAATCTCGATTAGAGTGTTCGCTTTGCGCGGATTTCTTTGCTGGACTCGGTGACGGTGGCATCATATTGACGTCTGCCTCAACTTCATCTAGTTGGTGGTCTTGGCGCGCACGCTCAACATGCGTCGACCTTCCAAGTGGAATGCCTGATCCAGAGGAAATGTCCATCGAGGACTCTGTTGTTCGAGGAGGCGTTGAAGGAGAATCCTGCACGGTATGCTCGGAATTGCAGAAGGGGAAGGCTGGGGAGGACATCGCAGGAGATGATATGCTAGCTCGGCGCCGTGCGCGCTCTGCATGATGAGTGCGACCGTACGGGACCCCATCTTCTGTTTCCATGCCCGGTGGCAGAGAGGGGTGGTGACTAGGAGTCGAAGGCAGGCCTAGACCTTGCAGAGAGGTGGATTGCATCATGTTATCGACAATGCCGGTGATACTTTGATCTGCATCACCGAGTTGAACGCCCTCAAAGCCGGTGTGTTCGACATCTTCGGCGGTCACGGCATTGTCGTGATCTTGTGCATGATGATCCTCTAATTCGCCGTGCAGTTCGGGTTCACCATAATCATCCTCGTCGGATGAAAAGAAGGGGTTCTCCCCTTCTTCTTCGTCTCGGTCAAACTCCAGGACGTCGCAACGCTCATCAAATGTTACTGTCTTCCGTCTCTGTCGTTTACCATCTAATGAGGGCTGATCCGCGGCTCGGGGTCCGTGAAGTCGTTTCGAAACAAGTGAGGAGCGTGACGGAGTAATAGGACGAGAAGGAGGTGCTGAAGGAGGAGGTGAGGGTGGCGCAGGTGGCGGGGCTGGAGCGGGAGTAAACGACGGTTTGGGAGGCACAGGCGGTGGCTGCTCTTCTTCGGCGCTAACGACCCGTTTGAAGGGGCTCCTTGTGACGGGCTCTTTCTCGATGAGCCCTTGATAAGCTTTGGACTGCCGCCTTTCGCGCTTGGTCGCCAAGGGTCTCTCGTTCTCAGCTTGTTCATGCATAGAATCAGGGCGAGGCCGCTTTTCGCCGCTAACACGGCGAGTGCCTTGCTGAACGGAGGAAGGATCGCTAGAGGTAGATGTAGAGGGTGTGGAAGGAGTGATGGATTGGGCCTTGAATGGTGATTTTGATACGAGATTACTGTTTTTAACGTGCTTGTAACTGGATGAAGATCGTCGAGCGACCGGAGGAAAGGGGGGTTTCCCTTCGCGTTTTGCAATCTTGAGTGGGGTCGTCCCGGAATTCGAAGTCGATGACGACGACTTGCCCCATCCCTTGGCTGAATCGCGACGAATTGATGACTGAACTGGATCCGGAGAGTTTGAAAGCAGCCTATCCTTTAGCGCGGATGCTGTTGAGGATCGCTGTGTGCTCATGACGAGCCTGTCCGGAATGTGTTACAAGATGGTGTCGCTGTCGTCGCTGTCGTGGGTTTCGTCGTCGTCGTTGCCGTCGCGTACGCCGGTTGCAGTGAAGGAAGAAACGACGACCGTGTGAAACGTTTGTTCAACGCGTGGCACCACGTGACCGCGAAATGACCAAACACGAGTAAATACCCGATCCTACTTGGAACGGAACGAGAGTATTGCCCGTTATTCATGACACCATTTCATGTATGTCAGATATTCGATTCTCTGTATTCTTGTCCCCGGAATCGCGTATCAGATACCCTGTCCTCGCGGGAGAATCTCTGCCGCCGCTCATTTAGATCCTCATTCGGATTTTTACAACTTCTAGACAAGTGGTGTTTCAAAGACAAGGATGATTCGTATCGACGATAAGACATCGAGCATTAATGGGGTAGTGGTAACCTGGGTCGTTGCCATCGACCCGCCGGGGGTTCGATTCCCTCTTAATGCAGAAATCTTTTTCGTGTGCAAATGTAATCCTTACGAACGATCAAAACGCATCTTTGAGAGCATTCCACTGACACCGGGTGTGGGTGCCCTTATCGACAATGGTCTTCATAAATTCAGCACCGTGATACTAGTACACGATCATATCGATCATACACCCAGCCTCGCTTTCAGATCGCTGATCGTATCGATAATACCCACTCCCGCAGACTTCAATTCGTCCCACTCCTTCCCGTCCGTCGAAACGCTGCGGATCCCTTCCTTCACCACCCACGTCTTCCACCCGCCTAACTCGGCCGCATGAATGGCAGACGCCTTGACACAGTAGTCCCCAGCCACACCCACAATATAAAGATCCGTCACGCCCTTTGCCCGAAGCAGCCCCTCAAGATCGGAAACCAAAAACCCCCAGGGATCTTTAAAGGCAGAATAACACTCCACACCCAGATCGGTGCCCTTCAATATGACCGCATCAAACTGATCCTCGCGCAGAGGCTCGACGAGCTGCGCGCCCGGCGTATCCTGGACGCAGTGGTCCGGCCACAACACCTGCTCCAGACCCCGCTGTGCGATCAACTGTACGTCTTGGCCCTTGGCGACGAGGCGTTCCGGTGGATAGATCGTCGTCCGCTCGAAATGCGTCTTGCCGGGGTGCGAAGAGGCAAACGAGATGTGACCAGTTGGATGCCAGTCTTTGGAGGCATATCGGGCGCGAAATGGAAGATCGATGGCTTCCTTCACTTTGTTGACAACCGATGGGGCATCTGGGACGGCTAGGCTCCCACTGATAAAGTCCACCTGCATGTCGATGACCAGTAGCGCGTCTACTGGACCCTGAGTCTCTGCCATGTCTGTCGGAGGTACTCCTTGTGAAATAGGGTGTGGGTTTATGAACAAGCCGTACCTGTTCGCGCTAAGTAGATAGCTGGCGTCCAGAGGAGAGTAGCGTTAGTATCTTGGATTTACAAAACTCTTCTACGGATCACTGGCCCTCACCACTGGCAGACAGTGGCAGTTGCTCCTCCGAGCCGGCTATACGGCTTAGCATCTTTAGCGTTCACAATGCCTAACAAGGTTTGAGGCGCGACCGTTCTCGTGGAAAATAATTTTTTGGTCGACCGCATCCAGAGTAATAAGTTTGTAGTCTGGTGACCAGCGCGTCTATGAGGTATAAGTTTGGCTGCGGCCCGGTTTGGGCGAGCGCTGTGTCTTAACTCTTTCACAAAAGGAAAGAAAAGCAGCCAGGTAACCGGGGAAGGCACCCATGTGCGCCTACAATGTACCTGTAAAAAGGTAAATTTTAGGAGCGAGCTCACATGAGCCACTGCGAATCTCCACACTTGCTGCTCATTTTTGTACGACGGCATCCGGGTCGCCTATTGCTTTACACATGAGCGGCTCTGAGATCAAAACAACAGGCAGGTTTAAGTTTCAAAGTTCGATGTAAGTTACACTTTGTTCGTATAAGATCGCTACGCTAGCAGGAATTTCCATCCTTGCAGTCCCGCCGCCGACTTGCCGCCAGTCGACTTTCTATTAAAAGTCCGCTCGGCTACGGCCCAGTAAACTTCAACTGTCTGCCAACCAAGATTCCAGACTCCGATAAACAATCGGTTTTCGGCTTCTCGGCTCGCAATTTAAATCATCATGACCTGCTAAGTACACCTTGTTTTAACGACAGCTGATTGGAGTGCTCTGCTTATAGATCCTGACGGAGTCTATATCGGACCATACTACGGCAAGAGCAGGAAACCCTACGGACTTTCAAATTAATTCCCTGCTGCCGACAAGCACCAGCCCTGTCTCAGATCCATTGTTCGTGCAGCAGCGTGCCGAATGAATATGAATTACTATTGATACCGCGATGACGGACAGTATCCAAATGGGGTAACCTGTTTTTTGAAATTCATGCCTTCAGGGTCTGGTCAGTGCATCCGACCCGCCGATGGATAACATTTAGAGTCCGTTGACTTGTCCTCTTCCCGGACGTTCTGTGTGCAGGCGCAACACTTTTTAACAGTCCGCAAGTCTCTCTGATTTCCCCCATTCCCCATTTTTTCTCCATCCCTGTCAGCTCACCCTCGTCCGACACTAGTCCTTTCCTTTCGTCGTCTAACTTAACTTAAAATGATGGGGGATCCGAATTACAACACCGCAGCACGCAAGGTCGTTATTTCTGCTTGTGAGCCCTTTGCATCTACAAAATCTACTTTATTCTTTAACCCCACTCTCAAAGCAACGGCTCTCGCCTTTATGTTGATGGAGCTCAGTTTCTTCATGGGTGATGAAGTCAAGCACATATGGCGGTAAGTCGCTCCTTTGCAAACACTATATGACGGTAAACAAATCAGCGTTCCAGACGCCTTCGGTCGTCCTGGAAAGCCAGGATTTATATATCTGCTAGGTATGCGGGCTTGATCAGTCAAATGTGCGTGCGATCCTATTCTCCATGGTCTCTCGTGACACGCGGGCTGCACCCTGATAGATTTAACGTCTATTTTGCCGTTCGTATGTATCTTGGCATATATACCTCCCCCGCCGGATGTCGCGTATGGTTCATGTACCAAGCGGTGCTCGTCCAAGGCCTCCTTGCCTGTGTAGAAGGTTTGCTCATGTTTCGCCGTACGTCTTCTGCCCAGCCTTTCCCGTCGCAGAGTCCCCTCTCATCCATAGAGTCTAGTTTACGCCCTCTTCCTTAAAAGTCGAATGATTTTGTTGGTGCTAATGTCGTTCGTTGTCGCCCAATTGGCTTCCATGGTCGTCAGCGCGCGTTTGTCATTCCCTTCAAACAAGTACACGGTATCGTGTTGGATGACGAAAAGCAACCCTGGGAATGCCTTCTTCAGGTTGGCCCCACTTTCCTGCTGCTGATGCGCTCCCAAGTTTCGGCGTGCTCATCTTCGTCTAGCGCAACGACAATGACAACCAACGTGATTATTTTCTTCATGGCCTTCTGGAGATATTTCCGATTGCCCACAAGATGGACGCGAGAGGCCCTCGGACAGGCCATCATCTGGGATTCGGCGTTCTCGTTGATCACGATATCAGGTGAGGAATGTGGTCTCCTTTCTGCTAGCCGCTTGGCGTGAGGTTTGGTTTGTTGTGCGAGTGACGCTAATTTGGTTGGGTTAGTGATAATGTTGTTCTTGACGCTCTGTTCCCTCGAGGTGATCAAGCCGAGTATGAGTGGCAACGTTACGTTCAGGTAGGTTGGGGCGTTCCAGAGCAATCTTGACGTTTCTGACGTACCTGGATAGCTGGTTGGTATGCGCCCTCTGGATTTCTGTAAGTCGCCCTCATCTTCATCTACTAAGTCACCCAACACAACCCGAGTCAGATCGGGAGAATTATCGTGAACCATGAGAAAATACCGCGAGACGAACAAGGAGTGAGCACTACCTGGAAAGGCACGGTGCAACTCACGTCACAAATCGAGATGGGCGAGAGCGTGTTGACGCTCGACACCCAGTGCGCTTCGACGGATGGTGTCCCAACAAGCACGTTGCAGGGTTCGCTTTCGACGCCTGTGACCAAGGCGAGTCAGCTCTCGCCGTCGAGCATCTGCACGTCCAACGGTCCGCAATGGTTTGGGGATGTCCCCATTGTGCATGAGCACGTGTGTCGACGGGCGCCACGGTCGTCGAGGGCGCCTTCTGTGGAAGTGTTTATGCCCGATGCGAGTCAGGCTTCGTCGTCGAGTGGTCATGGTGATACGAGCGGTGGTGGTGCTTCATCGACAGAGGATCATTCACGAGCGGAAGCAGACGCGCCCGAGCATGGGCATAGCCCGAGTTCAAGCATGCAGCCGTCGGATGCGGCTTCCGTGGAGATGATGTCCGCGCTCAATTCGAACCAGCCTTCGCCGTCGGACGACTGCATGGGTGATGGTGGTGCTTCACTAACAGAGGATCATGCCCAAGCAGACGCGGAGCCATGCGAGCACAGTCGTAGTTCCAGTCCTTGTTCAAGTCCACAGTTGTCGCGTTCAGCATCTTTGCAAGGGTCATCATGATCTGCTTCTGTCGTCTTTTTCTTTCTGCACAGTCACTCATTGATCACATTCATTGTCACCATGTGTATAATAATTAGTCCACCATCCTGGATAATTGACCACCCATGCATGTAGCCCATTTCAAGTTACTTATACCGAGTTTATGGATTTGCTTTCCCATCAATGCCGTGTGGCATGGTACTTCGTCGGCAGTGTCAGACCGAATTGCCGAGGCGAGTTACAGCTCGGCAATAGGTTGCCGCCTCGGCACGCAATTGAGAAAATGAGAGTGGTGCCCAATCGGAGCATGTATGGTAAGGCCCGGCCTGGTGTTTAAATTTGGGTGATCAATCTTAAGCTTAAGGGGCCATCGACGACTAGAGCCTAGGGGCACCAAGCCCACTCGTTGTGACTCACGACTTTGCAACTGTTCAG